>LPNX010071401.1:266222-286317 GCA_001517045.1 Pseudotsuga menziesii | reverse complement strand
GATAGTATGAGTGCACTACAGTAAACTCATTAGATTCAATATTCCATAAGGATATTTTTTATGTTGCTAGTATAAATGAAAATGGCTATCTATTTATCTAGTAACTCAAAAACTATCTATCTATGAATTTTACATTATAAAAAAAAGGTACAGGGAAAGCTTTACCTGTAGGAAGCTGAACAGTTTGGCTAACATGCATTATATCTATATTTCTTTAGTGAAGGAAATTGGTACAGCATATGATTTCTATTACTTTAAAAGATCTGTTAAGCAGCAATCCCAAAACTTTACCTGGGTATCTGTAAGAGAAAGAAAACTGTTGCGTTAGCTTAGTAGCTAAGTAAGCCCAGTCTAACATAGCATGTCCCCTTGCTGTTGCAAACAGAAAACAATCAAATAAACTGACAAGAAACTCAGCTTGTATTCTAAGCACAAATAAAAATCATTCAGTTACAAAACTAATAGCATTAACTAATCAATAATTAATGATTGCATTAGTGTGAGTTTATGCTATTTATAAAAGTTTAAATTTTTTTGAAATTTTGGGGTTTTGACTCACTAAAAAATCAAACTTGCAACATTTCTCATCCACAACCCACAAATTCTTGCGGATTGCGGATTATGGAGCCATACCAATTTTACATGATCATTAATTTCATTTTGCATTCCGCAACCTGATGTGCAGATTGTGGATTGCAGAAATCATGAGATATTGAGTTTTTCGGTTCTTTTCACTTCCACATTTTGGTTTCTCACCTTGATCTTATCCATTCATTTCTGCAAGATCTACGACCTATATCTATTTTGTCGTTGAATATTGGACTATTTAATTTGTTCGAATTTATGAATTCTTAACCATTTCACTTGATATTTTCACTGCGTTTGAGATTTTATTGCATATTTTTCTTGTTTGAGCTCACCAATCTTCTGGTATCCAAGATTTTTACGAGTAAGTTTCTTACCCTTCGTGATCATTTTTTCTGTTATTTTTCAACTGTGGTAGAATTTGACCATGGTTGCCAAATTTTTACTACATTTTACTTCAAAGATGTCCATGAACACCAAGTCTAAGACTGCTCTACAAGAGTAGAAGAGAAAGGACCTAAATTCTAGTATCTTCACTAACACTAATGGGTGTGTTTCTAAAATCCTTCACCTAGAATGGTTGAGAATTTACTTAATATTCGACAATGATAATTTCTCTGCAATACCCCATGACCAGTCGGCATATGCCAAAATTAGGAATTCCCAGCTTTATTGCATTGTCACCCGACCTCCGTTCATGCCCTATACTGACCCAGTCAAGTGGGAATTTGACCACGCAAACCCTAAGGAGTGTTCCTTCGATGACCATACTCACACCCAAGTGGTGTATTTCCTTCCAGATGTTTTCACCAGAGCTTATTCCTTTGGTCCCCATCAACATCTTTTGAGTGACAAATGCCTTGATGCAACTCTATCCCAATTTAATTTTGAAGAAGTAGTCAAATCTTGGGTGGAAAACCCAGCTGAATATGTTCCTAATGCAACCAATTCTTACCCTGTTTCCCTGTTTATGGAACCTTTTCCTTTGCTTTTGACCATGTTTTGTCGGTTATATGGATTACCTAATTGCTCGACATTCAAAGCTGAATGGGTTCCTATAGCCCACCATCTATTGCTTACAGGTGAGTCTTTTAACTGGGGACAGATTTTATCTGTGAATTTGAAAGAGGAAATTGAAAAATATCAGAAAAATTCAGCCTCAAGGAAGCTGACTTTCTTCATGTCAAGTTATGTTATGGACGCATTTTGTGCGAATTCTGATTTTCTGGCCATGGGCTGGGACTGGAACAAGACTTCAACACTGGTACATATATACTACTTAGATATGTGGGAGGACAATTTTGTCCCTCGTATTTATGAAATTTGTTCCTACGGTCAATGCACCAGAAGATTTACAAGGCAGATGCTCCAACTTTATCTGAAAGAGCCAGGGATTTGATTACGCTACATGGATATTGGTATGCAGGAGAATATTTCTCCTACATTCGGATTTGGGGTGGCAATATAGTCCACCTATTTCTAAGAATTGTCTCAGATCAAATGGTTTTGCAAGAAATAGCATATCAGACTATTGTTGATGGGTTTTTTCGGATGCTTCCATCGTCCAAAAGGTAGTCTTGGCCCAAGTTTCCCTTTAGCTTCGGATTTTGTACTCTACAAAATTCCACTCACACAACTATATTGGGTAGGGAATTTTTCGACATGAACCAAGGAGAAGAACCTAAGAGGATGCATGACCCTAAGTCATATCTGGCTAGTCACTTTGTGCAGGAGCATGCTAGGATTCAATATGCTCATCAAGATGAACTTAATGATTCAATTTATAGAGAAACTATTGATTTCCAAGAGGTATTGAGTAGGATTGCTGACCCCAATGTCAAAGCTCATATTTTTCAATATCAAAAGGATCTAAAAATATCTATGCTCCATTTTGGACAGGTAAAAATGACAGTGGAAGAGAACATTCAGAGGAAGAATCTGTACAAGGAGGTCAAAGAGAAAGGAGCTAGCTCTTATTCTACTCTTGCTAGTAAATCTAAATATAAGGGTATGGTTGTTCTTGAAATTCCTGCAAGAACCTATCCTTCTCTGATGATAGAAACCCTACACAAAGGGGCAGAGCTTAAGAAAAGTCTTGCAAAGATTAGCTTGTAGATACAGGAACAAACATAAGTGCCTGAGTCTTAGCCTAGGAAGCAGAAGACTAAACTGGCTCCTAAATAGGTACAGGTATAGGTACAATAACCACCATTTGTTGATCCATAGCCAATGCCTCAAGATGTTCCCAGGGAAGAAAATCCAGTGCCACAAGTACAAGCTACTCCACAGGAACAAAGAGCTATGTAGGTTCCTCCAATCCAACAGGTAGAGCCTATGCCTCAAGCTAATATTGAGATTCATGAGATACACAATGACTTGGAGGAGGAAAATAATCCTTCCACCTGCCCAATTTAATGTTTATACTTCCATGAAATCTTCCATTTACACCACCCAATCATGTGGGAGTATTATTGATTCGTCATTTCCCCAATTTTCTTTTCCCGAGATCAATTTATCTTGAATTATTTTGGATACCACCAGCACTCCTTATGTATTAATAGACATACCTAGATCTACCTTCCCCTATACTTCACCTATTCTTTTGACCTCCTCAGCACCTCACTCCACCCCAACATCCCCACATTCTGTTTTTTCCCAACTAGACATTCCTTCTATCTCTGCAATTTCTTCCTGTGAAATTTCTACACCTACCCCCACTTCTATTCTCTCATCCATTTCCCCTATTATTCCTACACCCCCTATCACTATTTCACCCATCAGTGTGGAAATTCCAGATCCCCATACATCCCAATATGAGCCTCTAGTCACTGTTCAAGAAGGAGCCATCTCAACTACAGAGGAGATGGCAGATTTTGGCAAGGATGCAGTGGTTTCTCTTGGGAAGTATTTTTGGAGCTGGAAATAGAAATTTTTAGTTAAGAAGGGAGCCAAGAGGACAAGAGAAGGAACATTTAAGAAGGTAGCAACCCTTAACTAGATTTTCTAGAAATGGGACTCTTCTGACACCAAACAGGAAACCTTGGATACAACAATTTCCATGGGAGCTTTTGCTGTGGAAAATTTTGATTCAGTGTCTCAGCTGAACAAATAATTTGAGGACAAATAACAAGATTTGAAAAAGACCAAACAAGACCTAATGCAAGCTGAGGAGCACTATAGGTAGTAAATTCAACTTCTTAAGGAGGAGTATGAAGAGAAGTTAAAGAAGCTACAATGCCAGAAGGATCATCTCAAACAACATCTTCAGAAGGCAGATCTCCTAACTGATCAATAGGCAAACAAAATATCTATATTTGAACAACAAATAAAATACTTGCAACTTACATCTTCTATTTATTCTTTCTCTAAATTCACAGAAGAGGAGTTTAAACAATTAGCATGCAAAGTACATGATCAATTTTATCAATGCGTGGTTAATTTGTATACCAGATTCATTTAGATGCAAGAGTTGTACAACTTATTTGAGCATTAGTCGAATGTCCTCAATGACCATCATAAAAGAAGAAATGAAGCCACCAAAGCTTATGATTCCATTGGAGACTGGCATACATATATCAAAGAAAGACCAGAAGACTTGCCCATATTGGATAAGCTTAAGCTTAAGAAAATTGAGGTAATAATTAAAACATGGGAAGGAATTTGTGATCTGGTGGAATCCATCATCAAATATGGACAAGCTTCCTGCAAAAGGAGATGGTTTTCCTCAGAGACATTGCTCGGGTATCTGGATTTACCATTCCTAGATCCTATCGAGCAGGTTATACCTCCGAAACTGAATCTGGAGCATATTGAGAGAGATTTTGCTGAAGTGAAGGAGAGGATTATGGAGTTGAATCGGCTTACTATGGAGGAGATCAAGCATTGGATTGAGACACCTCTTACTTCATTAATGAGGATTGATCTTTTCCTCAAGGAATGGGAGAAGATCAAGAAAAAGGATATCACATCCTTAATATGTAAAGCTCAATTACATTTAGAAAATGCTCAGTTTGAGGACATCCAAGATTTAATGGATGCTTATGCCAAGTGGCGTTCCACCCTTGGAAAACCATGAAACCGAAATATCTTGTAATCCCACATCTTGGGAAATTTATTTCTTTGTAAATTTTGTAATATTATTTAAAGGGGGGGTATTTCCCAAGTAGTGGGGGGAACTAGTGGAATTAAGCCTAGGAGTACTATACAGGAGAGGAGACTACCAAGCACATACCAGGGAAGCTTTGTGATTTTTGATGTTGTAATGTTTTGCAAGTTCAATAAAATTACATTCTTATTTGTGTTATGTTCTTTGGATATTCATCAAATGTCTTTCATGAATTCCAGTCTTTCTTCCATACCTCTAGCATACTGCTCATTGATTGCTCATCTATTGAATGTGTTGATAATGTATTGATGTTTCCTTACAATTTTAACACATTGAATGTGTATTGAATGAATGTTTTTATTTGATTCACATAATCTTTTCTACAATCGATGAAAGGTTGTTAATCCCAAATACTATTTTTTTCTATTGGTATTACCTAATAGGACATGTTGTACATCTATAACATTTTGGATAAATCTTTGCAATTTTATTGTTTAGGTTTATTTGAAGTTGGTTAAGGAAAGTGTACTTGATTAATATTTTTATACTTTGAGTACTTATTTCCTGATATTTATGTTAAATTACAACTTCCCTGTCTAAATCGGTCACACACCTTGTTTAGGTTTTCTTGAATAGTTAGTCTAGAATCCAGTCACTTTAAATCTTTCTAACTTGTCCTAAGAACATAGCTTATTGATCTGAAAACCTTTTTCCCAGTGGAGGCCTTGTATCCAGAGGATTTAGTCATCCCAAACAAATCGGGGATATAATCTTTTCTGTGTGGGATTGATTCGAAGCCATCCTGGTTGGACTATTTCCTTCTATTGACTTCCTTGTAGATTTTCCAGCAACCTACAATCCTGGGTTGTCAGCACATCACACTTGTTGTTAACTACTCTGTGTCTTACCCTACACTCTAAAATGAGCTTGATACCTTAAACCCATATGTATCCATAGGAAAACATAGAATCTTTGGGCACAATTGTTGGTAGCATCCTACACTCGTCTGAGTTGTGATGGTGAAACATTGGTATTTTTGGAGAAGTTACATGCCAAGAGAGATGCATTGGTAAATTTGGAGAAGATATAAGCCAAGGGAGATGCAAAACTTATAAATTTAAATGTATATTTGTTATAACTTCACCTCCTTACAACGTCCCTTAGTTAATACACCTCTTAGTCGAAACCCATGTGGAGATTTCATGTATGGAACTTTCTGCCAAATGTTTAATTTATTGTTTGGCGTGGATGAGTGAGGATCTATGGGCTTCATATCCTATCCCTTCAACGTGACTCTCCAACGTTGTTTCCCATAGGTATTTTTTATTTGAGTGGCTATTGTTTGCCATGAGCTGATAGTGGAACCAAAATATGCAGGTCTATAAACACTTTGTTCGAAACACTAGCATTGAAATTTTGCTATTTCATTTTAATTTTTTTTCACATTTCAAATATTAAGATAAAATAGCTGTGATAAATTTTGTACAAATTTGTGAAGATTATCTTGTACTGGAAGCTTTTAATTTAGTATTCAGCTTGACTTCGGGCAGGTCCAAGTGCATTATCCAAATGTGAGCAAATTCAAGCTTGTTGTTCTATGCTATACATTTTTGTCATGATTGAACACTCAGTCTTAAATTGGCACCATTTCACCGATAATCAAGCAAATAATCAACTTAGAGTCATCTTCCCATCAAACAAAGTGGGACTCGATCCCCAAAGGAAAACCACATGACCCTAGACTTCTCCCGTTGTAATATCAATGCAACTATTAGTCTATTCGAGTAAGAAATCGTATAATTGTTTTTACATTTCAAATAGTAAGATAAAATTATGGCAAAAGGACATGCACATAAGGAATTTCACAGATAAGAATAGTCATTACTACAACATTCTCCGTGACTAAAAGATCTAAATAATCGAGAACTCTATGATAGAACCAAGAAAAGCATAGGTACATGAATACCATTAAAAACTGTATATGATGGGGAGATTTGATTTGGTGAGTAAAGATACCTAGTACTTGTGTGTTCATGCTTTACATTGTCTTGCATGGTGAAATCCTTGCAATACATGAGCCTCACAATCTTGAGAAGGAACAAATCATGCAATGCGTTTGTAGAGGCTTGACCATAGGCATGGCCCTTTCCATAATTGTATTTGAAAGGGCACTCCTGAGCCAAAAAAATAGAACCCCATGAGCATATCAACGTCTCCTAACATGTAACTCCCTCATCGAATTCAAGGATCTTACTTCTATTTTTGGTAAAATCCTAGGATCTTTTCGTTCAATTACACTAGAAGTTGTAGGATTATTACCGAATGAGACTGTTATGTGCCTAAGTGCGAAGGAACAGTGAGTGCCGATTGTGTCATGGTGAAACCTAAATGTGGAGTCAAGAGTAGAGCATCTTGATAAGACCAACACAACTACTTAATTATGCTACCGGAAAAGGTTATACTACCATGTCGCCCACACCGCCAACTATATATGATAGAGGGGTTGGGAATGCTGGCCCAAGGAAACCCTTATGGATCCTGAAACACATCCTGATAGTCCTACAATGGAGTCCGAAGGGATAAAGGGACATGTTGTACTGTAGTATGTAGTTCTATAGGACACAACAAATGTAGATGGAAACATTTCTGATCTACATAGGAAATTACAGTGACCATGGATATAACCAACAAAAACAAACTTACTCCATATTTTTGAAACATATGTATATAATTCCAGGAAGGACAATTGCCATGGATGGCATTGGTCTAAGAAAACCTGAAAAACTAAAAAATATAAGGGATGTAGCAATGAAACAGAAGGAGGCTATGGATTTAAAGAGTATTGAGGTCACACCACCTATAACAAATTTAATGCAGAAGGAGGCTACATGAGGAGTGACCAACAAGTATTTCCACAAGGTCATATTGTGAGGATCTTCTCTAAGGTCAATCATGACTACGCTTTGGCGGAAATTCAAGGAGTTCATTCCCAGCTTCAATGGCGTCAAAGATGATTTCCCCTACATGCACTTCTACTCTCATCATACTGCCCTTGTTTTCCTTTATTTCATAATGGTTGTTTATTAATCTATTCATTCATTTGTAAAGCTCTCGTTGATTTCTTTCTTACCTCTAGTAAAGTTCAAAAAGACCTTAAACAATAATTGAATATTTCTCATAAATGGATCCGTTCGAGTCTCATAGGTCTTGAGTTTGATAGCATTTTGTTTTGTTATGCTGCTGGTTTGAATTGGTTGTTGCGAAGGCCTTAGTCGGGTTGAAGTCCGAGTTTTCTTGCGAAACAATGAAATCAAGGAGCCAAGTACTTCACAAAGTCCAAGATTACCGACAAAATAATGAAAGGTGGAGTTGAGCGCTTGGTATGATCCAAGGCAATTCATACCAACAAATCTTGGTAGTGAAGATCCACTGCGACAAGGGCAAAGTTATGTGGCTTCTTATCTCTGCCATTTGGACACACACTATGCCACCAACAAAGGTCCCTAACACATGTCTAACATGCACACTACATGTCTCTCTAATCTTGTGATTGGCGATAACTCAAATTCATTAAAATGTCTTTAGGTTATATTACTTCAAAACAAGAACAAATTAAGGCATTAGGGTAAAATCAATTTCAGGAATCCATACCTATTCTTCATATTTTTCTTTTAAGAATAATGTGGTTTGCTATTGATATGTATACCTGGACTAATAATTTTATTCATAATTTTCTTTTAAGAATAATGTGGTTCACGAATGATATTATGCATACTGTTATGAAATATTTCACAAATTGTTTCTACATATTCTCATTCGCAAAAGTTTGTGAGAAATTTTTAATAGTTTTATAGAAATTCCCATATGTGAAACAAACCATATTAAAAGGTATTTTCTATTTTTTGAATTCCTTAAATAATTTTCATATTAAATCACACAACTTCAAAGCTTAACATGCATTTATGCACGCTAAGGTTTTGTATTCTCTGTTGGCTTTGGCGTTTAGGTTTTGGATTCTGTGTTGGCTTTGGCGTTCAGTGAAAATGACGATGCGCCATCGGTGCTTACCGAGCTGTGATTTGCCAGACGAATTGATTGAAGAGATTATGGTATGGCTGCCAATGGAATCGTTGTGTAAATTTCGGTTGGTTTCCAAGCAATGCAATGATCTAATTTCATCCACTAAATTCATTACAACCAAATGGGCAGATGCGCCTCCGAACAGAATGCCATGGCTGGTTCTGATGCCATGGATGGATCTGCCATGGCTGGATCTGCCAAATTCCAGAACGCCTGACCCTTGGGCTTACTGCTTCTTCACAAGGGCGTGGAGGAAGACCTCCTCCATCTCCATTTCCTTCCTCTCAGAAGAATATGGAGATGAATGTGAAATCCAACGCGTCAACTCCGCCACAGGCATATTCTTGGCTGAAATCGGTCCTCCGTTTAACGTTTTAACTGTCTGCAATCCTCTTACAAGAAAGTCCTTACAACTACCCCCCTTCTCATCCATAAGGACCATCAGTGCCAGGGGCATTGTGGGAAACAGTCCAGACACATATACAGTTGTGGCGGTGGGAGAATCGTCTCCGGATAGTGCAGAGACGGTGGAAATATACGATTCTACTGAGAAATCATGGAGGATTGCAGGACAGCTGCCAGAGGATTCAGAGAATATATGACGGTTTTCTGCGAAGGTTTTTTCTACTGTTTTGTGGAAACTCGCGGGGTGTTGGGCATTATGGGTTTCAGCATCACAGAGGGAACTTATATTTATGCCCCCTTGCCAGAGATGACCATCATAAACCTTCTTACCTGCGGGTCGCGTGTTCTACTCTCAGGGCTGTTTTCAGGTGATCTGATCATTTGGGAGTTTGATAAGGTCAAGGTGGACTCCTCCAACCCCTCATCATTATGCTGGAAGTTGATTACAAGGATTCCTCCATTCATGCGCCAGGATCTTCTTGCTCTCATCCCTCTAAGCGGCATAGGAGTGGGGGATTGCATCTATATATTCTACGTTGCTATGGACGGGGTGAAGGTGGCTGCCTATAGTTTAAGACAAAAGTCATGGAGTTTGCTTTCTAGTTGCAGTCTTCCAGACGGCAACACTGTTGGTGCTATATCTATGGGTTTGTTCAATGTTATGGCCTTTGAACCCAGGCCCAACATGAAGCTATGATGAAGCCTGGTATGCATGCCTTTCTCTTATGTTCATTTATTGTTATTTCATTCTCTTTGAAGACCTCTCTCTTTAGTTCAAGATGCAAAATAGTACAAAATTGAATAACATACATGGTTTTGCAGATGTATTAAGAAGTTGGTGATATGGTGCTGAGTCGTCTGAATGGCTCTTGAAAAGCAGTCTAGATTAAGCAATTACCTACAAGGGATTCAGATTTACACTAAACATTTCAACTTCGAGTTTCCATAAATGACTTTACTGATTCATTAAAATGAGTTTTTCTTGCTGCAATTTATTTGGATGTGGTAGCTATTGTTGTTTTTTTGGAAGCACCCATTGATGCTAGATTTTAATGGGTTGAATATTGAATCAAAGCCCTGCACACAAGCCCTGCAATTTTTTTTGGATTGTTCCGTATATTAGTTGGCAATTACTATTTCAATTAAATCACCCACAGCTTGTCGAACTGTCCATATTGTTTTTGGATTATCGTTGAGTTGGATTATAGATCGTCCACGCTTATTTATTTAGATTTGATTCTTCTTTTGTTCCTCTGATGACGAAATAGGAATATGAAAGAATGCATGTATAAATGATCGACGTAAAATAAAGACATACAACAAGGAACCATCAAACATTTACCATAGTTTTTATCATTAACATCCACGAAAACAAAAAGCTAGTACAAAGCATAATCAAATTGTTGCACCATGATGGTTGGCATGCAATAGGCTTCCAATGCTCTCCACGCTAGTAAATGAAGCTAGTGGCTAGAGATGGGATAAAAATGGGTGTTATGCGGTCTATATTGCTTTCCAAAGGAATGCCTAACCTCATCTCTTTGCTCCAACATGCCTATATAAGCCTTCAAAATCTAATGCACCCCTCTCAAGTGGCAAACCATCAATGCAAGAGAGAGCATTGTTCTAATGTGATTGTTGTATGAGAGAGTGCTCTCTAACTGAAGTATACCATTCATCAAGCATGAATAAAGTGTCCCCACTTCAAACTGACACTAGTCATTGTTCCTCGGGTTGTACCCATTTTCTTACTAGGATATCTCAGTCATAGGCCAGTCTCATAGAAAGCAGAAAATGATGATCATGAGGGGTTGCAAAGAGAAGGAAGGTTGTGTAAGATGCGACTTCCTATGCCACATTAGACCATAAAGCCAGTCCTTGGGTGGTTCGTAAATTACCATGGATATTCCATTGAAACAACTCGTCACAATGGATCTTACATCTTAGTTCTTTTTATTAGCTTATTTACAATGAATGCTAAATAAACTGGAACTGAAAGAAAAATAACTAAATCAAAATAACACATCCACACAAATAATACAAGATATACCTTGGGAAAACCCACAAGGGGAAAACCCAGATAGAAGTGAGGACTATGCCTTAGTCTTTTATATAACATGTGAATCCGAAAAAAAATGCACTCTCTATGGAGTTACCTTGGACATTTTAGCGTGTATGACTACTATAGGGTCTCTTACTCCCTTTGTTGTGTTTAACATCCACTCCCTTACTATTTCTTAGCTATGGACCAATGCAATAATATCATGAGAAATTTAACACCTTCTTCTCCTAACGGCCCAATATTCAACATAGTTTGATAGTTGTCTAGGCCCTAGGGTTAATTTTAGGGTTTGTGTGCCTCAATTCTTGATTAGAGTTAGGGTTTTGAACATTTTAGAATCTTCTTGAAATCCCACACATGAATAACTTTGCATGTGTGAGAACTAAGAGCTAATGTTGAATCCACACAACACCATGGTGGTTAACTAGATAGGTCAACTTGTGAGAGGCATAACTTCCTCATATGGATTTCAATTGAGGTGATTCTTGCATTGTTGGAAAGGTCTCAAAGTGTAGAATAACATCAATGGGTATGACATTATCGATAAACTTTTTATCCCAGAAAACATCATTTAAGCCATCAAATAAGGCTTGAAATATTTTGGACCCTTAATATGCAAAGTGAGACATGCCCTTAAAATGGGCCCTACAAGCCAATTCATCCAATCTTTCCACCCAAAAAACACTAAAATAGACGACAAGTTATATATCGATCCATTTCGGATCAAAATTCCCCATTTTGGGAGGCTTTTGGTTCCCAAAATATTTTACTGAATGAGGTGAAGAAAATTTTCCTTTACCTTCTCCTTGGAGTACTATTTATCCTTGCTTGGAAATTGTCCTTTCAACCCCACTTGTCGAATTACATATTGTCCTTTCCTAGTTTTTCTGGAAAATTGTGTCTTCTGCTAACTCTAATGAGCCTCTGGTGCTAAGTCCTACAGAAGGTAGGGCTTGCTCAGATTCCTAGTCCAACATGGAAGATTCATAGAGTTTAAGAGTTTCCAAATTCACTACTTAGTAAATGCACATGTATGAGGGTAAACTGAGTTTGCAGGAATTATCTCCTACCTTTTCCAACACTTCAAGGATCACACCATAATGCCTTGATCTTCTTACTAGGACTTTGTAGTCTTTCCTTATTCAAGTGCAACCAATTTGAATGTTTTTTCAATGTTGTGTTGATCATGTCTAGCCGTGTACTTTTCCTGTGACTTCTTCTATGTTCCTTGTACTTGCAAATGGATTTGCCTAATCTTATCAATGACTTTTTTAGCTCTTAATTCTTCATTGAAGGTTCATAGAGTTTCAGAGTTTCCAAATTCACTACTGAGTAAATGCACATGTATGAGGGTAAACTGAGTCTACGGGAATTATCTCCTACCTTTTCCAACACTTCAAGGATCACACTATAATGCCTTGATATTGTTACTAGGACTTTGTAGCATTTCCTTATTCAAGTGCAACTAATCTCTGTCTCCCAGCTTGAATGTTTTCTCAATGTTGTGTTTATCATGTCTAGCCTTGTACTTTTCCTATGACTTCTTCTATTTTCCTTATACTTGCAAATGGATTTGCCTAATCTTATCAATGACTTTTTATCTCTTAATGCTTCATTGATGGCATTTTCCCTCACTCTCTCTTGTTGTCCATAAACAACATCTTGAAGTGAAGGTGGCAGATATCCAAAACATGTTTCAAAATGAGATTTACAAATGGAAGTGTGGATTCCTCTGTTATAAGAGTGTTGGATGTAGATCATATTGTCATCCCAAGTATTCAGATGCTTTCGATTATAACCCCTCAAAATATACACCAAAGTCTTATTGACCACTCATGTCTTCCCATCTATCTGTAGATGGAATGTTGTAGATCTCTTCAAATTAGTGTCCATATTCTCCCAAAGTGTAGTCCAAAAGGCACTAAGAAATATTGTATCCTTCTATGTGATGATTATCCTTGGTAGCCCAAAGTGCACCCATAATTTCTCAAAGAACATGTTTGTCGCTCAATGTCCTTTGATTGTCTTTTTACAAGGCATAGGGATGCACATCTTGTTGAATCTATCAACTACCTCAAATAAATAGTCATGTTCCTTCCTAGTGGTTGGAAGACCACCCATAAAATCCATGGAGATGATCTCCCATGTTCTCATAGGAATAGGTAAGGGATGGTATAGACCTTGTTCCCTATTACTAGGATTACTTATACAACAAAGTAATCATTTTCTAACGAACCAAGCTACATCATCTTGCATTCTAGACCAATAAAAATACTTTTAATTGTAAGTTTGAAATTGTCTTGCTAACACCAAAATGCCCTATAAATTTGGACGTGTGAGCCTCTCTCATGAGTTGCAATCTCTCACCTTTAGGAACATAGAGCTTGTTGTACCATGATGGTTGACATGCAATAGGATGCCAATTCTATCACCGCCAGTAAATGAAGCTGGTGGTTAGAGATGGGGATGAAAAAGGGTTTGATGTGGTCTATATTTCTCTCCAAAAGAATGCATAATCTCATCTCTTTGCTCCAACATGCCTAAATAATCCTTCAAAACCTAATGCGCCTCTCTCAACTAGCTAACCATGCATGCAAGAGAGAGTATAGTTCTAATGTGATTGTTGTATGAGAGAGTGTGCCCCCTAAATAAAGTGTATTTTCCATCAAGCATGAATAAAGTGCCTCCACTTCAAACCGTCACTAGTCCTTGTTGTTCCTTAGGCTATACCCCTCAATTGTAAGGATTCATTTTCTTGTTGGGATATCTCAGACATAGGTTAGTCTCATAGAAGGGAAAAATTGATGCTCATGAGAGGTCACAAGGTGAAGCAGGGTTGTGAGATGTGCCTTCCTATCCAAAAATGGAAATGGAATGCATTTGGATATTGTTGTTTATGATGGTAATCTTAGTACTACCTAGACTTGGGTGATGTTCCCCTTGTCAATAGTAGGGAAATGTGCCTCTCTGTATCTCAGTAACTAGTTGAAGTATCTCTAGCTAGTAATTTTGGATAGGAACACTTAGTTCCTTTTACCGTTCTTTAGTTAGATATTGTGCCCTTGTGCATTCCATACATCTGTTTCATACGTAAGCAGATGTTCCTAGTTCCAATTTATGTACCTCCCAGTGTTTTTTGTTTGTTTGGGGTTCGAGCTCCAATCAGTTGGATCATCCATTATTGCAAGAGGTTTTCATTGTTGATATCACATCTATTCTCTCTCTCCTCTTGCATTCTTCTATATTATTTCTATTTCTTCTACTTGATCGACCATTCTTATGTAAATGAAATCCATGCTTCCATTTTGATAATAAATAGCTCCATCTTTTACAATATATTCATATCTCTTGTCTCTTGTGTCCAATTGCTAGTAAAATTTCCATATCTCAAGTATAAGCTTAATTGGTTGTCAATTGCGCTCCTTTTGGTATGTTTAATGTATCATTCATTTAATTAGGAATTAATTATGTAAGCACCCAGAATCACACCCAAGGTTGTGAGAGGCGGACCCCGAGGTAACAGCAGAACTACTTTTGGAAAGAGAGTTGGCTTCTCTAATTCCAGAGAGGGAACTCTCACAAGTGTATAACAAGGCTAGACATAATGTCACAAAATGAATATCTAATATTGGTGGTTGGAAACAACATGAAGATATATCGGTCTATGGAGTCAAAAATCGCAATAAAACAGAGTAGTTTGCATAGGAAAATGCTTGCAAGAGCAAGGTAGTGTCTCGATCATGGTCGTTATGTTTGGGGTTTGGTGGGAAAAGAAGAATGATGATAGTCTGCTAGTGTAGAGCACCGCAGGGATGAATTCCATGCCAGTTTTGGAGGAAATATTTGGTGGATATCGGAGGCAATGGAAGGAGCATGAGTATGAATTCTTGACCATTATACTGTGTCTACAAGATCAAGAACACATAACACAAAGAAACACTGGAAAAAACATGCACATAAGGAAAAGAAAATCACAGACTGTAATTTAGAAACACACAAGAATTATTGTAATACATAACTAACATTCAGATCTGTATATTAATTCAAAATATCATAAACACAATAGTCTTGCAAATTCAAAATCAACCAACCCTTTCTCCCTTGGCGGTGAGTCTCTTTATAGTGCTTCAGGCCCCTAAGACTAATCTCGAAAATAGGGTGAGAAGTCATTTACAATTGTGATCAAAACTTTACCAAAATAGGATGTGGCATTTCTGCCATGGTTTACATATATATAAAACAAAGCATCATGGAGCAAATATGCATGTAGGTCCTAACAACATCATGCGTTTCTGGCTTTGAGTCTGCTTTCCTTGAAAATGACGGTTCAAGACATCTCCTGGTGGCATGTTGTGGACGTGGCTTGGATTGTTCATCCTCCTTCTAAGTCTGCAACATGTGTCTTCCAGGAGATTTGTGTTTGTTTTGTGCTCAAAGGAACCTTTCTGCATGGGCTCATAGCTGGCAATAAAGTTTGTGTTATTTCTGTGGTCAGCATTCCTCCTCACACCCCTATGTCCTGGTAACACTATTATTTGAGGGGACTTGAAGAAGGGCCACACTACTTCTAACAGTGTTGGGTCCTTGAGGAGGATGGTCGTTCTTGCACTCCCCCTCTCTTAGGGGGAGGATCCTTCTGCAAATTGCACGCCCCGACACACTTCTGAGCTCATCACCACTCCAGATAAAGTTGGAAATTGGAGTTCACATAGGCGGTGATGAGGACTTTGGACTTCTTCTCCTCCCATATGAGCATTCACTCCAACGGGTCGCCACTAGCAATGGTCAACACGTGCTGCAATTTTGGAGACCATGACCTTGTCCGAAGGCTTGGAGGGACACCCATTGGACAGGAAATTCCAGACACTGTCTCTGTGGGGGTACAACCTTCTATTATGACAGTAATTCCCTCACCAACCTTATGAGGTGCATCTAATGCAATGAACATCCTTGTGATGACCTCGATGACACTGGAAGGCTTTTCTAATACAATGAACATCCCTACCATGATGGTTGGAATTCCCCTAGCATGGAAACTTAGGAACAGTGGGATTTTGGGCCAGGGTTTACCAACCGATAAAATACCCTGCAAACCAACTTCGCAAACACATAAACCATCATAGGCCTCCCTCAAGGATTTCAATATTTACAGTGGACTGACACTCAACTTTATCAACTTTCATTCTACGTTCACTGAGACTCTTCCTCCTAATGGCTCTGAAAATGGTGCTTTATATAGAGCAGGAAATCCAAACATGATGATGACCCCGTCAACACCTTCACACACTTCATCATCGAGTAGCCTGGTGACAGCACGAGTGGTCACGTGGTTTTTGGATCCGAAATTTATGTGGAGATCCTAGTCATGCCATCCTTTATGCTACAATTCTATTCCACTAGTCATGGAAATGACCCTTGGTGTCGATCCCCATTATTTTCTCATTCGGCTCCTGGCATATGGAAGAGACATTTTTATTTGTCTACCCTCACCTGATGAAGGTATCATAGTATTATTTTCTTGTATTCGTCTCCCTGCTTCGTGTGGAAACCCTACCAGACCTCTGTAATTCAATATTTCAGGATATTTTCCATATTTATGCACGTTTGATGCAACAACCTTTGGGTTTAGGAGGGTTACCTACATCATGGAGCCAGCTTCTCCATCGCAAGAATGCTCTGATGGTGTCGGGGCATTTGATTACCTATCGCTTCGGCCCTTTGCACATCTGTCTTGGGATATCTCATTGACAGGGTCTGTTTAGAACGAGTAGACCGTACATAGAGTCATACATTTCATCTCTGATTTTCCTTTCCATGACATTTTGATGAACACCACCATTTTAGACCTTTCGATCCGAAACCTCTGTGCTGCTAGTCGTACACGTGTGATGGAAGTACCATTTTTCACAAATCCCTGATATGGTTTGTCTCGTGCATGTCCCACTAGTGGATAAAATTTCCATCGTAGATCTTCCCCTGGAAAGATCTGCGCCATTGAATTCTACCTCCCTCTTAACCCATTTCATGGATCAGGGGACCAAAAGTTTCATGAGCACTTTGATCTAGTGAAATCTATCTCACCCATTGATCCACCTTCTATCGATCCTGGCCCTTGGAACTTGCGTCCATTTTAGTGTCATTTCATGAAAACGAAACGAGGATTTGGATCGCACCTCTAACATTTGAAAAACTCTTTTTATCCATCGATCTGGTCTGTCTCTAGATCACTGCTGTATAAGCAGTATCCCTTTTAACATAATTTCTTGGCCACCTTGCGACTAGGATTTTTATGTATTTTTTAGGTCGTGATAGCTCCATCTGACCTTCTTCATCATTTCAAATGGAGTGAAATATAGTGCTAACAAATTGATCCCATCCTTTGAATTTTTTCTTCAAGGTCATACCTTGTTTGGAAATCCACTTAACTTTTCTCTCTCCTCACCCTTTCGCTACGCCATCTCTCTACTCACTTATCCAAATTCACTTATGAAAGTTTCTAGTCCTTTCTTTCACTTACCTGATCTTTTTTTTACCATTTATTGAGTCTATCTACACCTAGTTGATGCACCATAATCCTATGGTAATCACATAAGTACCAATTTGGGTGTGAAGAGTCTAGTAAATGCGCCCACTTCAAAGTGTATGGCCTCCTAAAACTTTCCTAACACCTTCTTGAACATTCCTTGCCTCTATGTACATTTATGTAGACCACCTACAACCATATATTACATAACCTATGTCCTACCTACATAAAATTCATCCATCCATTTCCAATTCCCACACCCTTGCTTTTTCAATCGTCAATTTTGACTAGCTCCCATTATTTCAACCATAAATTCTTCTTTGGAGATCCAAATGACATTCTAAAAGATGTTTCAGAAAGATGAGACTCTGTAGAATCCATCCCCAATATTTTTGCAAAAAATAGATGTCATGTCCCTTCCTTAATGACATTAAAATTGTTTACCTTGTTAGTTCCTAAGGGTTTAAAAATGAATTAAAGAAATTATGCGTATGGAATTTTGATTAATTTTCTATGGAGGCATGTACTAGATTAAATTCCTAATTCTTGTTATTTGTATGTAATTAATTATTATGGAGAATAATCAATTTGGGAAATGAGTTGTACATGTGCTAGGTGACAAGGAGGGTGCATGAGTCCAAGTGAGCCATGAGTTGTCAACCAAAAAAGGTAACCTAGCGCAAATCAAGAAAATTCTAAAAAGGAACTCAATCCAAAAAGATATAAACTACAGGAAAAACAATCTATAATAAAAATATAGCAACTATCAAAAGAAAGGAAAAGAAAGGCAGTTTGAAAAGCAGGAAAGTGCTGAAAAAGTTGTCAGACATAAAGCAGGAAAATTTCGGTCAAGGAGGGTGGAGTTTTCAATTTGGTTGAAGGATGCAAAGCAAGGAAACATTTTCTAAAGCTCATACTTTCTAATCTCCTCAAGGAAGGTGCACTCATGGGCTAGGTTTAGGGTTTGAAAGTGGGTAACTTGATCAACATGTAGGATTACTTGCTCAACAAGTCACTCAATACATAAAAGAATGCTTCAAATTCCTTTGAAAAACTTTTGATTATTACTATTTTGATGTTGGTTGAAGCATAGCTTCTTATCTGATCCATGTGCCTCATCTACCTTGGGTGATGTGCCCCAATACTTCATAGTCTCTTCTATATTCCCTACTATTCTTCAGTGCAACCAAATAGAGCCAAGGAGAATCCATTGATGACTAATATAAATTTCAGATATCATCCATTCATCCTTGGAAATCGAGCTCTAATGAAGGAGACTTCACTTATGCTTTCAAGAATGTGAGATTGGTGCTAGGTGTTGGTTTCAAGCCTCCAATATTCATTATTAAGCATTGAGGGATATTAGCTCCTTAAAACTCTTTCTAAGATTCTCATATTATTCTCATCATTTTGATATCTGATATATGTTGAAATATTGTAACTTCGAAGAATATTCTATATGTATCTTTTTGTGGTCCCCGATGGTCCTACCAGGAGAACCACTTGTATTACTTTGTACCTTGATGCTTCTAATCAGAATAACTAATAAGGGTCATGAGGTAGTCCCCTCTAATTGTAAAGGTGGGTCATTAGCACCCCAGTGTGGTTACTTGAGCCTACATGTGTAACTCGAGCCTACATGATTAACTCGAGCCTACATGTCGAAATTGATAATTTAAGTGAACAGATGAATATAAATAGAGGTGTGGCACTCCTCATTTGGAACACACACTCTCACTTGTGTAGCACATTAGTGGAGGAGAGAGAAGTAGCTGGAGAAGGAGGAGGATCAGTCTTTGATCTCCTTTTTGGTTTTACCTTTTATCTTTTTTGGGCATCTATATTTGTTAGAATAGTCAAACCCATAGTATTACCCACTTAGACATTAATTCATTTATTTTTTTCTTATTTGCCTAGTTCATGAGTCCCACCATGTTCAAGTTGCTAATTGCCTATCCATAGAGGTAAAACTTGCCATCTTTGACTCATGTAGCACTTGGGAAAGCCTTAGGAATCAAATCTGCTTTATTCCTGGCCTCCTAGGCGCCCTTCCACTTTTTCTGCTTTGTTGACTGCTTTTTCAGTTTTTAAAGCACATAAGGAAAGCAAGACTAGGTGAGGCGAACCTGTTTTATTCCCCTTCCATCCTCCACTATTTCCTCCATGAAAAAGCATGTATGAGCTGCCATTTCACCACTCATTAGCTTGCCCATGCGCCCTTGCCAATTCATGAGCCTCATGACAGATTTGGGATCAGCTTTTTACACCTATGGGAGATTTGCCTATTTTGGGTATGCCTGCTTTATGCTAGATTTGGATGCTTCCTCATGCATTT
>LPNX010071401.1:172845-262979 GCA_001517045.1 Pseudotsuga menziesii | reverse complement strand
CCCCATGAGATCCATTGGAAAGCAGCCAAGAGGATCCTTAGCTTTGTTCAGGGAACAAGGACACATGGGATTTTCTATAAAGCCAATTCTGACCTTGATTGGGCAGGTAATAGCACAGACAGGAAGTCCACTTCAGGTTATGTGTTCATGCTTGCAGAAGGGCCAATCAGCTGGTCAAGCAAGAAACAGAGTGCCATTGCACTCTCATCTACAGAAGCTGAGTACAGAGGAGTTGTCAATGCAGCAACTCAGTGTTTATGGTTGCAGGGTTTACTTGGAGAGTGTGGTTTCGAACCTGAGTACTGAACTACCATCTACTGTTATAACCGGAGTACCATTCGAATCTGCAAAGATCCAGTTCAGAAGTAGAGAACCAGACACATTGAGATTCACATGCACTACATCAGAGAGCTTGTGCATGATGGCACCATTCATCTACTCTTCTGTTCATCTTCAGAACAAGTAGCTGATATCTTCACCAAAGCATTTTGTGAGAAGACCTTCAGCAATCTCAAATCACTGCTGGGGATTGCTGATCATGATGTAAAGGCATGAGTGGAGACAAGATTCTACAATTTTGTTTTACAGTCCATGTTTAAGGGAGGATTTTCCCAAGTTGGTTTTGCCTCTTTCCTTGGTTGTATGGACTTGCAGTATGTAAAAGGGTGACTAAGCCTTGTTGCTAGGCCCTACATTTTTTATTTATTACTCATAAAGTCAGGCTTAAGGGGGGGTGTTACAATAATCAAACCCATAGTATTACCCACTTAAACATTAATTCATTTATTTTTGTCTTATTTCCCTAGTTCATGAGTCCCACCATGTTCAACTTGCTAATTGCCTATCCATAGAGGTCAAACTTGCCATATTTGACTCATGTAGCACTTGGGAAAGCCTTAGGAATCAAATCTACTTTATTCCTGGCCTCCTAGGCACCCTTCTTCTTTTTCTGCTTTGTTGACTGCTTTTTCAGTTTTTAAAGCACATAAGGAAAGCAAGACTAGGTGAGGTGAACCTGTTTTATTCCCCTTTCATCCTCCACTCTTTCCTCCATGCAAAAGCATGTATGAGCTTCCATTTCACCACTCATTAGCTTTCCCATGCGCCCTTTCCAATTCGTGAGCCTCATGATAGATTTGGGATCAACTTTTTACACCTATGGGGGATTTGCCTATTTTGGGTAAGCCTGCTTTATGCTAGATTTGGATGCTTCCTCATGCATTTGATTTCTTCATGTATTCTATTTATTCAGCAGCCTATGATATTACAGGGTTGTCTATTGTACACTGAGTTAATATAATTTTGTGTTACAGCTCCATTTTCAGTCTCCATTGTTGACAATTTTGCATGATCAATTGTAATTTGTTGTGAGTGAAATTAATCTATTGATGGTCAGAATTTCTACAATATTGAGGAATCTTTTGCTGGGTTTTTCCCTTTAGGGTTTTCCCAGGATACATCTTTGTGTTTTTTTTGTATGGTTGTGCTTGTCTATCTTTCCGTGATCCTATTTATATGCTTTTGTTATGAAATTGAAATGAAATACTAATGATCTAGCTTAGCATATGAAAATTCAACATGGTATCAGAGCCACCCTAAAAGAAGACATTGTGTAGATACAGAAGCTAGGGATTCTTACTTTTTGGGTCTCTCTCCATAATCGATCAGTAAAAGAAGGCTAGGCTGACTCTCCATTGAAGGGCGCATCTTTGTGTCGAAGCGAATTCGATTCCAAGCATTTTCAGTTTTCGGTGCAAGAAATTAGGGCTTTCTACAGAAGAAGAATTTTTGAGTGAGCCCAGCATAGGATTTATCTCCTCATAAAAATCAAATTTTAGAGACCTGGATCAATATTTTTGGTTGGGTGAAACTTTGGGAAATTCAAACCCTAGTTTGACCCTGAGCTGGAAAAACCCTAAATACTTAAACTAACAAGTTTTGGTACATTCGCTATATCTCTAGATTGGCGAAGGTTCAGTAGCTGAAAATTGCAAAGTTTGAATATAAAATTACGATGTACATTGTATCCAAAATTCAGCCATATATTCACTATATTCTGGGAGATATGATCCCTCCAAGTTAGGGTTCCAGACTCTTCCAGGATTCATCCCTAAACAGGACACCTGGGGAGAAATGCTATATCTTGGGATACAAAGGTCCAAATAAAATTTTGGAAGATGTTACAAAAAGGGCACAGAATTTAATTTCGGTGGTCCTATTTTTAGACTCAGAATATGAAAAAGTGACACATGGCACTCTATACAACTTCGCTGTTCTGAACAGTCCTGCAATAGGTCACCTTGGGAAAATGATCATAAGTACCAATTGGTGAAACCAATTCTGATGAAACATGTGGTGTTGGAATAGGGACATGTGAGGGTACCTCATTCTAATGTTTCAGACATATAGGAGCAGTAATTTTGGATATAGTGTACAAACAGTATCAGGAATTTCTGTAGGAGAAATTGGAAAACTAAAGCTTCCTGTTTCGGGAGCTTCCCTCCACAGTTTCTAGAAAAGGAGTACATTGGACAGCTCAGCTTGAAGAGATATACATTTCTATCCAATAATATATGAAATATTCCAAGTTTTGAAAATTAGGGCTTCTCTGACAAACCCTAGATAAGCCAGCTCTGGAACCAGGACGGACACCTCAAATCGGTAAGATCTAATCTTTTACTATTTCCATTTGAGGTTCTCATCAGCTTGATGATAAACTTGGTGAAGTTGACAAATTCCAAGCATGGAAGTATTTTATCTCTCTGAAGAAAATGAATTGGACACCTACATGAGTAAAGAGGTTCCAGTTCTAGAGGGAGATGAGGCTCAAAGCCTTACACCAAAAGAACTTGGTTAAGGCCAAGAAGATCATTGTTGATTCAGTCACGGATCAAATTGTACCACAAGTGTCTTCCCTAAAGACACTGAAAGAGACATTTGATTCCTTGACCAATCTATTTGAAGGAAATACATACATCAAAAGATGAGCTTAAGAATCAAATTGAAGAGGTAAAAGAAGAAGTGAAGAATGCAGAAGTGGTGATAGCCACCTTGAATGACCTCCCAGGATCATGGGATTCATTCATGCGAGAAATGTGTGCCAAAAGGAAGTAAGCTGAATCTAGGAAGAAGAAAAATCTAGACTCATAAGAAGAGAAGAAGAAGATGGGAGCAATTGAAGATCAAGCTCTCACCATTCAAAGAAGATCTCTCAAGCGATGAGGAATATGAAGAACTCAATTCTTGAAGAACCTCTTATCCATCTTATCATTTGGATAAGAAATGATGATGTCATGAATGAAGAAGATGATGTAGAAGGATCAAGAAGGAGTCTACCCACGAAATGAATAAAATATAAGTATTCAATTGTCATAATATTGTTTTGTTATACATTTGATTATATTCAGTTGATGTGTTATGCATGATAGACTGGTTGCATTAATGACAGTAGTGACATATGGATGAATGTTGTGTTGGATAAACAGTTGCATGATGCATAAGAATTTTTCGTTATGCATATGTTTTATGAAATAGTTCTAACCATGCAACTGGTTCATTTGAATTGTAGGAAAGGTCCTGTACAACCTCCTACAAGAAAAGAAGGATGGTATTTGTTCCGAAGAACAAGTGATGAAAATTCAAGATTCACTTGAATAAACATAAATCTAAAGCTCCCAGGGTCAGAGACATCGTGACGGAAGAAAGAGCTTCAGAGAATGGTAGATCCACCTCAAAGGATGAAGACCACCATGGGTATGAGAGATAACTCAAGATGAAGAAAAGAATGGCGAGACTTCCAAACCAAAGTAAGAGGCCTCAGACACACTCTAGTTGTGTAACACAGTTGGGTGACATCATTGATGCTAACCTTTCCAGCTATGAAAGAAGTTATGATCAAAGAGTAACAGTCGATCATGGGGAATGATGTCTATGATATGGTTTCAAGTCTTGAAGGGAAGTCCGTATTATCCTCCATATGGATCTACCAGAACAATTGTACAAAGCAAGGTTCTTGGTTTACCTCATAAAGAAAAGACTATGACATGACATACTCTATTGACCAGACCCACTAGAAGTATATATCAAGAATAGAACCACATGTACAGAATGAAGATGGAATATGATACTCCACTTCAGGGGGAGTGTCTACAAAAGATATCTTAGTTCTACTTGGTACAACATGATGGATAACTTCCTGATGGATCGAGACTTTACCAAGAGTAAAGTGGGTTCCAACCCTCAAGGTTGAATGCAGAAGACTAGGATATGTTGATGACCTGACAAGACGAAATCATGGAAGATGTTATGATGAAAGAATACTAGAATGATGTTTGGGATATAGTACTCAAACCAGAAAGCAAGAATGTGGTATCTTCCAAATGGATTTGCAAGATAAAATATGTTGCTGATAGAAGTAAGGAAAGACTTGTGGCTAGAGGTTTCTATCAGAAAGAGGGAATTAATTCTGAAGAGACACTTAATCCAAGAAGAAAGGTACACTTCCTTCAGAACTATCATGGTAGTTTCTTCCATGATGAAGTAAAGACAAGCCTTCCTTAATGGTATGATTGATGAAGAGTTTTACATTGAATAGTCATAACGATTTGAAGTTGAAGATAGATGGACTCATGTATGCAAGTTGAAGAAGGCCCTCTATGGCTTGAAGCAAGATCCCAAAGCTTGGTATGGAAGAATAGATAGTTTCCTGACGAGCGTGGGCTTTGCCAAGAGTAAAGCCGATCATAACCTCTACTACAAGGTTGTAGAAGATGAATCTATCATACTACTACTATATGTAGATGATCTATTTCTGACAGGGAATGAGAAACAGATTGTAGAATGTAAGAAGAATTTCACTAAAGAATTTAGACCTTGGTCTAATACTTTATTTCCTAGGTCTGGAAGTATGAAGGAATATTTCTCAATCAGGGAAAGTATGCAGTGCAAGTTTTGAAAAGATTTGATATGTTTGAATGAAAATCCATGGCCACACCCATGGATTCCAACTTGAAGTTATTATCCGATGACTCATCAGAGTTAGTGGATGTGACTCAATACTGACAGATTATTGGGTCATTGATGTACTTAACAAATACCAGACCAGACATTTGTTTTGCTGTGACCACCTTGAGTCAATATCTAGTTCAACCTAGATGGGTTCACCTAATAGCCGCAAAACATGTGATGAGATATCTGAAAGGGACTATAGAATTTGGTCTATACTATGATGGAAACCATGACTACAGATTGTATGGCTATACAGATGCAGATTGGGTTGGAAGTATCTCAGATAGGAAAATCACATTAGGTAGATGATTTTGTTTGGGGTCTGATATGAGTTCATGGTTTAGTAGGAAACAATCCAGTGTTTCTCTTAGCACGACTGAAGCAAAATACATAGAATATTGCTCTGCTAAGTTGTGAAGCCATATGGCTTTGGAAGCTGATATCAGGTCTCTTTGACCTGAAGATGGATACTACAATGATTCTATGTGATAACCAGAGTTGTGATGAGAGAGAACCCCGTGTTTCATCATAACACATAGAAATCTGGTATTTCTACATACGAGATAAGATGTAGGTGATGATGTTTCAGTATTCCCATACTGAAGATATAGATGATGTTTCAGTATTTACATACTGTAGATGCAGATGATGGTGATTCAATATTTCTATACTGAATATATAGATGATGATGCTTTCAGTATTCACATACTGAAGATACAGATGGTGATAGTTCAATATTCACATACTAAAGATGTAGATGCTGATGGTTTAAATGCTGATGTGTTGACAAAGCCTCTATCCCAAGTAAAGTTTGAACACTTTCAAGACAAGCTTGGTGTGGTTCGGAAAGACCTTCCCTAAAAGGGGGAGTAGTGATGTTGCAGTGGGATTGTATCATCCTTGAGCACTTTCCCTAAAGTGATCTGGGGACCTCGATCCTCGAGAATGAAGTGGGATTGTATCATCCCCGAGCACCTTCCATATAGTGATATAGAGGTCTCGGCCCCCATGATTGTGGTGGGATTGCATCATCCCTAAAATTTAGTTCAAAATGTATCCAAAGGTCTCAGCCCCCGTGCATGTGGTGGGATTGCATCATCCCTGAACCTCAATTCAAAATGTATCTGGAGGTCTCGGGCCCCGTGAAAGTGGTGGGATTGCATCATCCCTGAGCTTTGGTTCAAAATGTATCTGGAGGTCTCAGTCCCCGTGAAAGTGGTGGGATTGCATCATCCCTGAACCTTGGTTCAAAATGTATCCAGAGGTCTCGGTCCCCATGAATGTGGTGGGATTGCATCATCCTTGAACCTCGATTCAAAATGTATCTGGAGGTATCAACCCTCATGAATGTGGTGGGATTGTATCATCCCTGAACCTCAGTTCAAAATGTATCTGGAGATTTCAGTCCCCGTAAATGTGGTGGGATTGCATCATCCCTGAACCTTGGTTCAAAATGTATCCAGAGATTTCAGTCCCCATGAATGTGGTAGGATTGCATCATCCTTGGACTTAGTCCTAAAAGTGATAGGGACTGATTATCCCATAATCAATCTGGTAACTTTGGTTGTCGAGAATGTGGTGGGGATTGCATCATCCCTAGACTTTAAGTCCAAAAGTGAACCAAAGACATTTTTGTCTTTGAGATGTGGATTGCAGGTTGTTGCTGATGATGATGATGTACTGATCAAAATATCATAGTATGATGATGATGCCGTACTGATCGAAAGATTAAAGTGTGATGATGACATACTGATCGAAAGATCAGAGTATGATGATGATGACGTATTGATCAAAATATTAGAGTGTGATGATGACGATGTACTAATCGAAAGATCATAGTGTGATGATGACGATGTACTGATCAAAAGATCAGAGTGTGATGATGATGACTTACTGATGGAAAGGTCAGAATGTGATGATGATGATGCTGTTCGAAAATTGAAGTATGATGATGATGGTGCTGATCACGATGTTACTAATCAGAGTATAATTATGATGATGTTGCGCTTCGAAAAGTCAAGATGCTGAAGATGTTGTTGCTGATCGAAAGGTCAAAGTGCTGAAGATGTTGCTGATCGAAAGATCAAAGCACTGAAGATGTTGTTGCTGATCGAAAGGTTAAAGTGCTGAAGATGTTACTGAAGATGTTGTTGCTGATCGAAAGGTCAAAGTGTTGAAGATGTTGCTGATCGAAAGGTCAAAGTGCTGAAGATGTTGCTGATCGAAAGGTCAAAGTGCTGAAGATGTTGCTGCTAATCGAAAGGTCAAGTTGTTGCTGATTGAAGCAGTCAAAGTGTTGATGTTACTGAAGACTGAAGATTGAATATGAAGACTACATGATGTTGAAAACACTTCCAATGATTTATAGATGTGTTACCCTGATGATGTTGATGATGTCCTCTATATCTCTCCTATTATTGTTGTTGCTGATGGTGTTGTAGAATACCCTTCTAGTTAAGAGGGAGTGTTGAAATACTGTAACTTCGAAGAATATTCTATATGTATATTTTTGTGGTCCCTGATGGTCCTACTGGGAGAACCACTTGTATTAATTTGTACGTCGATGCTTCTAATCAGAAGAACTAATAAGAGTCATGAGGTAGTCCCCTCTAATTGTAAAGGTGGGTCATTAGCACCCTAGTGTGGTTACATGAGCCTACATGTGTAACTTGATCCTACATGATTAACTTGAGCCTACATGTCAGAATTGATAATTAAAGTGAATGGATGAATATAAATAGAGGTGTGGTGCTCCTCATTTGGAACACACACTCTCACTTGTGTAGCGCATTAGTGGAGGAGACAGGAGTATTTGGAGAAGGAGGAGGATCAGTCTTTGATCTCCTTTTTGGTTTTACCTTTTATCTTTTTGGGGCATCTATATTGAGGAATATTTTGTTGGGTTTTTCCCTTTAGGGTTTTCCCAGGATAAAGGTTTGTGTTCTTTTTGTATGGTTGTGCTTGTCTATCTTTCAGTGATCCTGTTTATATGATTTTGTTATGAAATTGAAATGAAATACTAATTATATATCTTAGCATATGAAAATTCAACAATATACAATAATATTTCTTCTCAATAAGGTCATAATGCCAATTTTTTAGTGAGAGAGGCATTCCAATGCTCATTTAATGAGCCTTTTGTAAGTTTTTATGCACTGATAGTGATGTAATGGAAATTATAATGATATATAAGTTTGATAATAATTAATAGAGTCTTATAAAACTATGATAATAATTAGTTTCAAAACTGATATATTCCAGAATCAAATTTCATCTTTATTTGTTTACCTATGCTCTTTAACTAGTCAAATTTGACTAGTTTTATAGTTTCTGATGCCATGAATGTTCTATGTCTCAAAATTTCATTATGTAAGTTGATGTAGGTTATAAAATTACTCAAAAAACTAATACAACTCACAGAAATGGATTTAATTGAGTCATTACAGCGTTTGAGAGGCCTCCTCTGAGCATGCAATCTCTAGGCCAAATTCTGCTAGTTTTTCCCGAACACACCCAAACTCTTCCAAACTGTTACGGAACTGCTTTGACCTGAAAAAGTTAATTTAATAATCCTAAAATAGTGACTTATAACTTCCATAATCCTTCCTTGTCCTTGGTTTCTTGGAATTTACTATGAAGATCTCAGTCTGCACCGGTTGAGAGACCCAAAAGCCTGGTATTAGACTTCAACCCGGTTGTAAAATTTTATTCCATTTTTTATAATATCAAAAGTAAGAGTTAATATTTAATATATGATTTATATTAGGGATATTACAGTGGCATGAGAGCACTTTCCTCCACTCCCGTGGAAAGTAATCTCTCAAGTTGAAGAAAAATCCAACCATGTCCTACTCTGATGACGACTATGATGAGAAGTATGAAGAGTACTACAGACAATATGAAGAAGAATAAGTCCCCTATGTTGTTGGAGGCCTACCAAGAGATGATGTTGATGACTTCTGTCTTCCAACTTATGATGAAGTAATATGGTATAAATATACAAGTGTTGTTGGTCAAACGTTCAGTAGAAAGTACTTTAAGGAATCCTTCCAGTATTTCATGGAATACTATGCTTTAAAAAAAGAGATAAGGGAGTTCTTATATTTTCGAGATTACCGCTACCTGGAGATACATAAGTTAATCAAAGATCCATAATGTAGGTCAATCATAGAAATGATTTCACAAATGGTGGATTAAGTATGCAAGAAAGTGGGGACTATATGGTTGCCACTCGGAGCCAAAAAATATAAAGGAGAAGAGACACATAAGGAAGAGCACAATCCATCATAAGAAGATTTCCAAATAGATGAAGAGCCTGAAGGAGAGCCTACACTTAGTTATGTGGAAGAGGAAACACAAAGGTATAATAAAAATTCTGATTTATGCACTAATCATGTATGAAAATCTGATTCATAGCAATATCTAGGATCTAATAGAATCCTCACTAAATAATTTCACAAATTATGTAGAAAACAATGTAAAAGAGAAAAATTAACACATAGATATGGTGCTAATAATTGAAGTTTATATTACTTTCCAACATGTAAATATGTCTAGAACATAATTATAACACAATAGGATAAAAATTTTATCCCTTGGAGGCAAATTGGATGCATACATGTGGCAGGCTTAAATTGGATCTCAAACCCCCCTAGGTTGACCAATGAGCTCCCAAACCACCTAAAATGGTCACGGATGACCATATTAACGTGGGTGAAGCATGCTAGTACATATATAAGGGTATGATAGGATTTATGGAGTGCATGGGTGAGTGGGAGTGGCTTTAGACATCATTTAATGGTCCAAAAGATTAAAAAATAATCAAATACAATGCATGGGCTCCTATGGTCAAACCAGTTCCCTGTTTTAGGGAGTAGGAGCTCCCCAAGGAATCAAATGTCCTTAATTATGGTGCATGAGTCTCATGAATGATCAAATGTGGGTTCGTGGTGCATTAATGAGTCCAAAACCCCCAAATACGTTAGTAGACCAAGATAACCAAGGTTTGGACCATACAACATAAGTGGAAATCAAATGAAGGTGTGTCCTAGGTGGTATGTGACCATGGTATTAGGTGGTATGATGCTCTAACACCCCCATTAATCCTAAATTAGTGTAACCACATAAAAATTTGAGACCTTGGAAACTAAGGCTCAAGTCACCTTAATGGAATCTTCATCCCTATCAGAATCAGTAAATCCAACTAGTTTTAGTGGAGAACTAGCATCATAGTGTATCCCAAAGTGTTTGGTTCCTTAAAAATAATACAAGACCCTCTTAGAATCCTTCTAATGGATCTCATGAGGCTCCTTCATATACCTTGAAACAACACCTAATGCATAAGCCAAATTAGGTCGAGAGTGCGTGAGATACAACAAGCTTCCAATTAGCTGCCTATACAATGAGTTGTCAACTAATGGAGATGAGCCAAAATCACCTAGTTTCAATCCTGAAAGGAAGGGACATTTGGTTTTCTTAAATTCAAACATTTTGAACTTCAATAACAGGTCTGAAACATACTTTGATTGGCTGAGCTTTGTAACTGCATCATATTGCTCAATCTCCAAGCCAAGAAATTGTTTCAACAATCCAAGGTCAGTGATTGAAAACATATTGTGCAATGAAGACTTAATTGAATCTATATCAGAAATGCAACTTCCAGTGATCAAAATATCATCAAAATAAAGTATTATGATCTGCAAGGAGTCATATAAATTCTGAAAATATACATTAGGATCATATTTTCATCTTTCAAAGCCTTGTGATAGAATAAAATTGTCCATCTTGGCATACCGAACCCTAGGGGATTTATTGAGTCCATAGAGAGACATATTCAGCCTACAAACAAGTGAAGGATCACGAATGAAACCTTTATTATGCTGGATATAAATATACTCATGAAGGTCACCATGAAGAAAAACACTCTTCACATCCATATGGTGCACCTCCCATTGCTCAAATGCAACAATGGCCAAAAACTAGCATGATAGAGTCCATCTTTGCAACCAGTGGAAATGTCTCTGTATAGTCAGATCCTTGGACTTGAGAGAAGCATTTGGAAACCAAACTAGCATTACACTTGATATCAAAACCATCAACATCCATTTTGGTCCTATAAACCCACTTACATTGCACTAGTTTCCTCTTGGAAGGTAGAGGAACCAACTCCCGAGTTTCATTGTCTTGCAAAGACTTGAAATATTCTTACATGGTTGTTTTCCATATTGGATCATGTGATTATTCCTCATATTACTTAGGATCATATGCAACCATCACAAATAACCTCTATGGAATATTTGAATCACAACTGGATAAATCATTGTGAAATTGAGATATAGTCTTCCTAGAGTCTAGTAGATCTCCAACAAGATCACGAACTACTTGTATGGTTTTCTCGGCCCATTTTTTATTTATGGGAGATTCATGACATGAATGCATGTCATCATATTCATATTCAATATTATAATCATAAAAACCAGAGAATAAATCATCACTTATGTCATCATTGAGTGGAGGGTGTGAGCAATCCCACTTAACTAGTTCAATCTCTTGCATGGGATCTTCTTCGAACTGCACACTTCTATCAATGAAAGTGTTCCAAGATGATAGATAAAAGAGATTGTATCCCTTTGAATATTCAACATATCCAACCATTATGGTCTCCTTTCTTTGAGGTTGCAAGGCCTTTCTCTTCTCATGAGGAATTCTAGCCCAAGCCTTTGAGCCAAAAACCCTGAGATGAGAAACATTGGGATTGTGACCACTCCAAGCCTCAAATGGAGTTTTATCTTCCAATTCTTTGTGTGGAAATATGTTTTGAAAATATGCAACACAATTTATGGATTCATCCTGTATATTAGGATATAAATACTTAGCCTCTATTATGGATGTGGCCATCTCCTTCAATGCTCTATTCTTGTGCTCCGCAACACGATTTTGTTGTGGCGTGTAGGGAACATAATGTTGCATTTGAATGTCATTATTCTCACATAGATGTTGTAGGTTGTAGTTAACATATTCCTTTCCATTATAAGTCCTTAATATCTTGATCTTATTCCCACTCAAGTTCTCAACCAAAGCCTTGAAAACTTTGAAGATCTCAAACACTTCAGATTTTTGCTTGAGAAAATACACCGAAATTTATTTATTTATATTTGATTCTTCTTTTGTTCCTCGGCATGAAGAAATAGGAATATGAAAGAATGCATGTATAAATGATAGATGTAAAATAAAGACATACAACAAGGAACCATCAAACATTTACCATAGATTTTATCATTAACATCCACAAAAACAAAAAGCTATTACAAAGCATAATCAAATTGTTGCACCATGATGGTTGGAATGCAATAGGCTTCCAATGCTCTCCACGCTAGTAAATGAAGCTAGTGGCTAGAGATGGGATAAAAATGGGTGTTATGCGGTCTATATTTCTTTCCAAAGGAATGCCTAACCTCATCTCTTTGCTCCAACATGCCTATATAAGCCTTCAAAATCTAATGCACCCCTCTCAAGTTGCAAACCATCAATGCAAGAGAGAGCATTGTTCTAATGTTATTGTTGTATGAGAGAGTTCTCTCTAACTGAAGTATACCATCCATCAAGCATGAATAAAGTTCCCCCACTTCAAACTAACACTAGTCATTGTTCCTTGGGTTGTACCCATTTTCTTACTAGGATATCTCAGTCATAGGTCAGTCTCATAGAAGGGAGAAAATGATGATCATGAGGGGTTGCAAAGAGAAGGAAGGTCTTGTAAGATGCGACTTCCTATGCCACATTAGACCATAAATCCAATCCTTGGGTGTTCCGTAAATTACCATGGATATTCCATTGAAACTACTCATCACAATGCATCTTACAGCTTAGTTATTTTTATTAGCTTATTTACAATGTGTAACAACCTGGTTTTGACCCCATTTGCATTAAATGTATATGATGTATATATTGTAATTAATCATGGTGTGGAGATATAGGAAAAATCCCCACCATTTGTTTAATGTTATATGTTCGGAGACTAAAATCGATGTCGATGGTATTTTGTGCTAGCCAGGCACATTATAATTTGGACATCATGTAAATATGCATTTTAATTAAAAATACACACAACCAGCTATGTCAATGCAACAATAATGAGAAGGGGCATGATTTCCTAAGGATAAGGGGGGGATATTCAAACCTTTGGGCCAATGGGGAAAATCCAGATGTCAGAGGGAGAACCCATCAATCTGTCAACTACCTTTCTTGTCTCATTCACCTAATCATTTATTACTTCCAGAAATTGGTTGGGTTGGTCATTGCATGGGATGGGAAAGGTATGACAGCCCAAATTCGAATTGGAGAAACCATCATTTTTTGGGAAATGTGTTTTGACTCCTTGAGCAAGAAAAAACCCAAAAACATAGGCCATTCTACCATGCTTTCACGTTGGCATGTTTTCCTCAGCATTTTTCCTTCACGTGAGCTCTCTCATGCATTTAGAACTTCGTGTGTGTGAAATCATTCACGTTTTTGGTTGTTACCTCACTTTGCTCAGGCCGAGAAATCATTTTTGGTGATTATCAGTGGTTGAGTTCCTTCCCCACGTTTTGCTTCATTTTTCTCCATTATTTCCAAGCTGGAAATCATTTTTCTGGAAATTCCCAGTTAGTGGGAGAGGAGACCCACAATTTTGGGTGTTATTGAGCCCATTTTGGCTAGGATAGGGCCAAAACATCTCTGGATATCGTATTGCTACTAAAGGGCCATTTTTACCCATTCTGGAAATTCATTTTGTTGCCAGAACTTTTTTTCCTCTAGCCCATAAATCATATTGTGTTGTGGCTGCATATTTTGGCTTCGACCTGAATTGAATTCAGAGTGAAAATGGGGTCTGAGCCCTCTTGACAAACCTAGTGTGTGTAGGAGCCTCACAGACAGAGCTAGAAGGATGGCTTTCTTCTCTGCACCCCCTGAATAGCACTGGAAGGGAGGACATTGCCCGAGGGACTGTATAATGGAGAAGGGGATGCTTCCTTTTGTTGGGTATGTGTTGATGTTTTAGAGGCCAGGATATTTCTGGTGCAGGTGTCCATAGCTCTTGGATTGAGCTCACTAGATTACCGGTTAGCTTTTCTAGCTCCCGATAGCCTGATAAACCCAACTGTGTTGGCTTGGTTGAGTTGTGTATCCTTGGTTACATGTGAGCCTACTAGTTTCCCCTTATTCCTTGTGGGATCATGCCCAGCTCGAGGGTGGAAATGTTGCTGAGTGCTTAATGAGCACACTGGCCTATGGTTGGGTGAAACCTTGCAGTGATGTAGCTGGTTGCGGCACAAGCTTCTATTAAAGATAAGTATCTTCATGTGCTTAAACCTTTGCAACTGTGTTGTTTTATAAATGAACATGATGAATGCTTAATTGTATTGGATGAATATGTTTGCTTCCACTCTTTGATAATCATTTACGCATCTGTATATGCTTGTATTTCATTGCATTTTATCTTGTGTTCATGGGGCTTAGTTTACCCGAATTCATAGCGGTTAGTCGCTTCCTCTTCGCCGGTTAGAGAGGTGGGGACGTGACACAATGAATGTTAAATAAAATGGAACTGAAAGAAAAATAACTAAAGCAAAATAACACATCCACATAAATAATACAAGATATACCTTGGGAAAACCCAGATAGAAGTGAGGACTATGCCTTAGTCTTTTATATAACATGTGAATCCAAAAGAAAATGCACTCTCTATGGAGTTACCTTGAACATTGTAGCCTGTATGACTACTACAGGGTCTCTTATTCCCTTTGTTGTGTTTAACATCCACTCCCTTACTATTGCTTAGCTATGGACCCATGCAATAATATCATAAGAAATTCAACACCTTCTTCTCCTAACGACCCATTATTCAACATAGTTTGATAGTTGTCTAGGGTTAATTTTAGGGTTTTTGTGTGCCTCAATTCTTGATTAGAGTTAGGGTTTTCAACATTTTATAATATTCTTGAAATCCCACACATGACTAACTCTGCATGTGTGAGAAATATGAGATAATATTAAATCCACACAACACCATGGTGGTTAACTAGATAGGTCAACTTGTAAGAGGCATAACTTCCTCGTATGGATTTTGAGGTGATTCTTGCATCGTTGGAAAGGTCTCAAAGTGTAGAATAACATCAATGGGCATGACATAATCAATAAAATTTTGATCCCAAAAAGCATCATTTAATCCCTCAAACAAGCCTTGAAATATTTTGGACCCCTAATATGCAAAGTGAGACATGCCCTTAAAATGGGCCTTACAAGCCAATCCATCCAATATTTCCACCCAAAAAACATTAAAATAGATGAGAAGTTATATATCGATCCATTTCAGATCAAAATTCCCCATTTTGGGAGGATTTTGGTTCCCAAAATATTTTACTGAATGAGGTGAAGAAAATTTTCCTCTACCGTTCTCCTTGGAGCACTATTTATCCTTGCTTGGAAATTGTCCTTTCAACCCCACCTTGTCAAATTACATATTGTACTTGCCTAGTTTTTCTAGAAAATCGTGTCTTCTGCTAACTCTACATGAACCTCTAGTGCTAATTCCTACAGAAGGTAGGGCTTTCTCAAATTCCTAGTCCAACATGGAAGCTTCATAGAGTTTCATAGTTTCCAAATTCACTACTGAGTAAATGCACATGTATGAGGGTAAATTGAGTCTACAGGAATTATCTCCTACATTTTCCAACAATTCAAGTATCAAACTATAATGCCTTGATATTGTTACTAGGACTTTGTAGTATTTCCTTATTCACGTGCAACCAATCTCTGTCTCCCAACTTGAATGCTTTCTCAATGTTGTGTTGATCATGTCTAGCCTTGTACTTTTCCTGTGACTTCTTCTATTTTCCTTGTACTTGCAAATGGATTTGCATAATATTATCAATGAATTTTTTATCTCTTAATGCTTCATTGATGGTGTTCCCTCACTCTCTCTTGTTGTCCATAAACAACATCTTGAAGTGAAGGTGGCAGATATCCAAAACACGTTTCAAAATGAGATTAACAAATGGAAGTGTGGATTCCTCTGTGATAAGAGTGTTGGATGTAGATCATATTGTCATCCCAGGTATTCAGATTATTTTGATTATAACCCCTCAAAATCTACACCAAAGTCTTATTGATGACTTATGTCTTCCCATATATATGTGGATGGAATGTTGTAGATCTCTTCAACTTAGTGTCCATCTTCTCCCAAAGTGTAGTCCAAAAGGCACTAAGAAATATTGTATCCTTCTATGTGATGATTTTCCTTGGTATCCCAAAATGCACCCATACTTTCTCAAATAACATGTTTGTCAGTCAATGTCCTTTGATTGTATTTTTACAAGGCATAGGGATGCACATCTTGTTGAACCTATCAACTACCTCAAATAAATAGTCATGTTCCTTTCTAGTGGTTGGAAGACCACCCATAAAATCCATGGATATGATCTCCCATGTTCTCATAGGAATAGGTAAGGGATGGTATAGACCTTATTTCCTATTAATAGGCTTACATATACAACAAAGTAAGCATCCTCTAATGAACCGAGCTACATCATCTTGCATTCTAGACCAATAAAAATACTTTTAATTGTAAGTTTGAAATTGTCTTCCCAACACCAAAATGCCCTATAAATTTGGAGGTGTGAGCCTCTCTCATGAGTTGCAATCTCTCACCTTTAGGAACATAGAGCCTGTTGTACCATGATGTTTGACATGCAATAGGATGCCAATTCTCTCACTGCCAGTAAATGAAGCTAGTGGTTAGACATGGGGATGAAAAAGGGTTTGATGCGGTCTATATTGCTCTCCAAAAGAATGCATAACCTCATCTTTTTGCTCCAACATGTCTATATAATCCTTCAAAACCTAATGCGCCCCTCTCAAATAGATAACCATGCATGCAAGAGAGAGTATAGTTCTAATGTGATTGTTGTATGAGAGAGCGTGCCCCCTAACTAAAGTATATTTTCCATCAAGCATGAATAAAGTGCCTCCACTTCAAACCGTCACTATTCCTTGTTGTTCCTTAGGCTATACCCCTCGATTGTAAGGCTTCATTTTCTTTCTGGGATATCTCATACATAGGTCAATCTCATAGAAAGGAAAAATTGATGCTCATGAGAGGTCACAAGTTGAAGCAAGGTTGTGTGAGATGCGCCTTCCTATCCAAAAATGGAAAGGGAATGCATTTGGATATTGTTATTTATGATGGTAATCTTAGTACTGGGTGATGTTCCCCTGGTCAATAGTTGGGAAATGTGCCCCTCTGTATCTTAGTAACTAGTTGGAGTATCTATAGCTAGTAATTTTGGATAGGAACACTTAGTTCCTTTTACCATTCTTTAGTCAGATATTGTGCCCTTGTGCATTTCATACATATGTTTCCTACATAAGCAAGTGTTCTTGTTTCCAACTTATGCAGCTCCCAGTATTTTCTATAGGTTTGGAGTTCGAGCTCCAATCAGTTGGATCATCCATTATTGCAAGAGGTCTACGTTGTTGATATCACATCTACTCTCTCTCTCTCCTCTTGAATTCTTCTCTATTATTTCTATTTCTTCCACTTGATCGACCATTCTTATGTAAATGACATCCATGCTTCCATTTTGATAATAAATAGATCCATCTTTTACAATATGAAAAATAGTACAAAATTGAATAACATACATGTTTTGAAGACCTCCATAGTACAAAATAGTACAAAATAGAAAATAGCTTCCATTTTCTATTGTTATTTCATTCTCTTTGAAGACCCATGTCTTTAGTTGAAGATGCAAAACAGTACAAAATTGAATAACATATATATTTTGTAGATGCATTAAGAAGTTGGTAATATGGTGTTGAATCTACTGAATGGCTCTTGAAAAGCCGTCCAGATTAAGCAATTATCTACAAGGGATTCAGATTTACACTAAACATTTCAGCTCCAAGTTTCCATAAATGACTTTACTGATTCATTGGAATGAGTTTTTCTTGCTGCAATTTATTTGGATGTGGTAGCTATTGTTGTTTTTTGGGAAGCATCCATTGATTCTAGATTTTAATGGGTTGAATATAGAATCAAAGCCCTACACATAAGCCCCTGCAAGTTTTTTTGCATTGTTCCATATATTAGTTGGGAATTACTATTTCAATTAAATCACCACAGCTTTTCGAACTATCCATATTGTTTTTGGATTATCTGTGAGTTGGATTATATATTATCCATATTTATTTGTTTAGATTTTATTCTTCTTTTGTTCCTGGGCATGAAGAAATAGGAATATGAAAGAATGCATGTATAAATGATCGACGTAAAATAAAGACATACGACAAAGAACCATCAAACATTTACCATAGTTTTTATCATTAACATCCACAAAAACAAAAAGCTATTACAAAGCATAATCAAATTGTTGCACCATGATGGTTGACATGCAATAGGCTTCCAATAGAGATGGGATAAAAATGGGTGTTATGCTATCTATATTTCTTTCCAAAGGAATGCCTAACCTCATCTCTTTGCTCCAACATGCCTATATAATCCTTCAAAATCTAATGCACCTCTCTCAAGTGCCAAACCATCAATGCAAGAGAGAGCATTGTTCAAATGCGATTGTTGCATGAGAGAGTGTGCTCTCTAATTGAAGTATACCATCCATCAAGCATGAATAAAGTGCCCCCACTTCAAACTAACACTAGTCATTGTTCCTCGGGTTGTACCCGTTTTCTGACTAGGATATCTCAGTCATAGGTCAATCTCATAGAAGGGAGAAAATGATGATCATGAGGGGTTGCAAAGAGAAGGGAGGTTGTGTAAGGTGCGTCTTCGTACACCACATTAGAGCATAAATCCAGTCCTTGTGTGGTCCATTTAGACCATAAATCCAGTCCTTGGGTGGTCTGTAAATTACCGTGGATATTCCATTGAAACAACTCGTCACAATGGATCTTACAACTTAGTTCTTTTTATAAGCTTATTTACAATGTGTAACACCCTGGTTTTGACGTTGTTTGCATTAAATGTATATGATGTATATATTTTAATTAATCATGGTGTGGAGCTATAGGCAAAATCCCCACCATCAATTTAATGTTATATGCTCGGCAATTAAAATCGATGCCAATGGTATTTTGTGCTAGCCAAGCACATTATAATTTGGACATCATGTAAATATGCATTTTAATTAAAAATTCCCACAACCAGCTATGTCAATGCAAAAATAATGAGAAGGGGCATGATTTCCTAATGATAAGGGGGTGGGGGGGGATATTCAAACCTTTGGTCCAATGGGGAAAAACTAGATGTCAGAGGGAGAACCCATCAAACTGTCAACTACCTTTATTGTCTCATTCACCCAATCATTTATCACTGCCAGAAATAGGTTGGGTTGGTTATTGCATGGGATGGGCAAGGTATGACAGCCCATATTCAAATTGGAGAAGCCATCAGTTTTTGGGAAACACATTTTGACTCCTTGGGCAAGCAAAAACCCAAAAACGTAGGCCATTCTACCATGCTTTCACGTTGGCATGTTTTCCTCAGCATTTTTCCTTCACGTGAGCTCTCTCAGGCATTCAGAACTTCCTCTGTGTGAAACCACTCACGTTTTTGGTTGCTACCTCTCTTTGCTAAGGTTGAGAAATCATTTTTTGTGATTATCAGTGGTTGAATTTCCTTCCCCACATTTTGCTGCATTTTTCTCCATTGTTTCCAAGATGGAAATCATTTTTTTTGGAAATGCGCAGTGAGTGGGAGAGAAGACCCATGATTTTGGGTGTTGTTGAGCCCCTTTTGGCCATGATAGGGCCAAAACATCTTTGGAAATTGTATTGCTGCTAAAGGGCTATTTTTACCCATTCTGGAAATTCGTTTTGTTGCCGGAACTGTTTTTCCTCCAACCCAAAAATCGTATTGGTTTGTGGGTGCATATTTTGGCTTTGGCCTGAAATGAATTGGGAGTGAAAATGGGGTCTGAGTCCGCTTGAGAAACCTAGTGTGTGCAGGAGCCTCATAAACAGAGCTAGAGGGTTGGATTTCTTCTCTGCACCCCCTAAATAGCATTGGAAGGGACGACATAGCTCGAGGGACTGTACAATGGAGAAGGGAATGCTTCCTTGTGTTGGGGATGTATGGATGTTTTAGAAGCCATTATAGTTCTAGTGCAAGTGTCCAGAGCTCTTGGATTGAGCTGACTAGCTTAGCAGTCAACCTTTCTAGCTCCTGATAGCCTGATAAACCCAACTGTGTTGTCTTGAATGAGTTGTGTATCCTTGGTTGCATGTGAGCCTTTTAGTCTCCCCTTATTCCTTGTGGGATCATGCTGAGCTCGGGGGTGGCAGTGCTGCTGAGTGATTGATGAGCACACTGGCCTATGTTTAGGTGGAATGTAGTTGGTTGCGGGACAAGCTTCTGTTAAAGATAAGTATCTTCTTGTGCTTAAACCTTTTCAACTGTGTTGTTTTATAAATGAACATGATGAATGTGTTTGCTTCTGTTGTTTGATAATTATTTACGCATATGTATATGCTTGTATTTCATAGCATTTTATCTTATGTTCATGGGGCTTAGTTTTCATGGATTCATAGCAGTTAGTCGCATCCTCTTCGCCAGTTAGAGGGGTGGGGACTTGACACAATGAATGCTAAATAAAATAAAACTAAAAGAAAAATAACTAAAGCAAAATACCACATCCACACAAATAATACAAGATATACCTTTGGAAAACAAACCAAGGGGAAAAACCAGATAGAAGTGAGGACTATGCCTTAGTATTTTATATAACATGTGAATCCGAAAGAAAATGCACTCTCTATGGAGTTACCTTGGACATTGTAGTCTCTATGACTACTACAGGGTCTCTTACTTCCTTTGTTGTGTTTAACATCCACTCCCTTACTATTTCTTAGCTATGGACCAATCCAATAATATCATAAGAAATTCAACACCTTCTTCTCCTAACGACCCAATATTCAACATAGTTTGATAGTTGTCTAGGGTTAATTTTAGGGTTTTTGTGTGCCTCAATTCTTGATTAGAGTTAGGGTTTTGAAAATTTTAGAATCTTATTGAAATCCCACACATGACTAACTCTGTATGTGTGAGAACTAAGAGCTAATGTTGAATCGACACAACACCATGGTGGTTAACTACATAGGTCAACTTGTGAAAGGCATAACTTCCTCATATGGATTTCGATTGAGGTGATTCGTGCACTGTTGGAAAGGTCTCAAAGTGTAGAATAACATCAATGGGTATGACATAATCGACAAAATTTTGATCCCAAAAAGCATCATTTAATCCCTTAAATAATCCTTGAAATATTTTGGACCCCTAACATGCAAAGTGAGACATACCCTTAAAATGGTCCCTACAAGCCAATTCATCCAATATTTCCACCCAAAAAACACTAAAATAGATGACAAGTTATATATCGATCCATTTCGGATCAAAATTCCCCATTTTGGGAGGCTTTTGGTTCCCAAAATATTTTACTGAATGAGGTGAAGAAAATTTTCATCTACCTTCTCCTTGGAGTACTATTTATCCTTGCTTGGAAGTTGTCCTTTCAACCCCACCTGTCAAATTACATATTGTCCTTTCCTAGTTTTTCTTGAAAATTGTGTCTTCCGCTAACTCTATGTGAGCCTCTTGTGCTAATTCCTACAGAAGGTAGGGCTTGCTTAGATTCCTAGTCCAACATGGAAGGTTCATAGAGTTTCAGAGTTTCCAAATTCAGTACTGAGTTAATGCACATGTATGAGGGTAAACTGAGTCTGCAGGAATTATCTCCTACCTTTTCCAACACTTCAAGGATCACACTATAATTCCTTGATATTGTTACTAGGACTTTGTAGCATTTCCTTATTCAAGTGCAACCAATCTCTGTCTCCCAACTCGAATATTTTCTCAATGTTGTGTTTATCATGTCTAGCCTTGTACTTTTCCTGTGATTTCTTCTATTTTGCTTGTACTTGCAAATGGATTTGGCTAATCTTATCAATGAATTTTTTAGCTCTTAATGCTTCATTGATGGCATTTTCCTTCACTCTCTCTTGTTTTCCATAAACAACATCTTGAAGTGAAGGTGGCAGATATCCAAAACACGTTTCAAAATGAGATTTACAAACAGAAGTGTGGATTCCTCTGTTATAAGAGTGTTGGATGTTGATCATATTGTCATCCCAAGTATTCAGATTCTTTCGATTATAACCCCTCAAAATCTACACCAAAGTCTTATTGACCAATTATGTCTTCCCATATATATGTGGATGGAATGTTGTAGATATCTTCAACTTAGTTTCCATCTTCTCCCAAAGTGTAGTCCAAAAGGCACTAACATTCTTAGGGGGGGGATCCTTCTGCAGATCACATGGCATGACACACTTCTAACCTTATCACCACTCCAGATAAAGTTGGAAATTGGAGTTCACAGAGACGGTGATGAGGAATTTGGAATTCTTCTCCTCCCATATGAGCATTCAGTCCAATGGGTCACCGCTAGCAATGGTCAACACATGCTGCGATTGTGGAGACCACGACCTTATATGGAGGATTTGGAGGGACACCCATTAGACAAGAAATTCCAGACACTGTCTCTGCAGGAGTGCAACCTTCTATTATGACAATAATTCCCTCACCATCCTTAGGAGGTGCAACTAATGCAATGAATGTCCTTGTCATGACCTCGATGACATTGAAAGCCTTTTCTAATACAATGAACGTCCCTACCATGATGGTTGGAATTCCCCTAGCATGGGAACTTAGGAGCAATGGGATTTTGGGCCAGGGTTTACCAACCAAGAAAACACTCTGACAAACCAACTTCGCAAACATAGAAACCATTGCAAGCCTCCCTCAAGGTTTTCAGGATTTACAGTGGAATGACACTCGACCTTCTCAACTTTCATTCTATTTTCACTGAGACTCTGCCTCCTAATGGCTCTGAAAATGGATCTTTATATAGAGCTGGAAAGCTAAACATGATGATGACCCCATCAGCACCTTCGTACAGTTCACCATCGAGTAGCCTGGTAACAGAACGAGTGGTCACATGGTTTTTGGATCCGAAATTTATGTGGAGATCCTAGTCATGCTGTCCTTTATGCTACGATTCTATTCCGCCAGCCATGGAAATGACCCCTGGCATCGGTCCGCATTATTTTCCCATTCGGATCCCGACATATGGAAGAGACATTTGTATTTTTCTAACCTCACCTAATGATGGTATCAAAGTATTCTTTTCTTGTATTCGTCTCCCTACTTCATGTGGAAACCCTACTATCCCTCTCCAATTCAATATTTCAGGATATTTTCCATATTTATGCATGTTTGATGTAGTGAGATTTGGGTTCATGAGGGTTAACTACATCGTGGAGCCAGCTTCTCCGTCACAGGAACGCTTCAATGGTTTCGGGGTATCTGATTAGCTGTCACTTTGGCCCTTTACACATCTGTGTCGGGATATCACATTGACAGGGTCTGTTTAGAATGAGAAGACTGTACATGGAGCCATACATTTCATCTCTGATTTTCATTTTCACGACATTTTGACAAAAACCACCTTTTTAGACCTTTCGATCCAAAACCTCTGCACTCCCAATCGTACACGTTTGCTGGAAGTACAATTTTTCGTGAATCCCTGAGATGGTTCGTCTCGTGCATGTCCCACTAGTAGAGAAAATTTCCACCATATATCTTCCCCTAACAAGATCTGCATCGTTGAATGCTAACTCTCTTTTAACCCATTTCTTGGATCGAGGGACCAAAAATTTTGCGATCACTTTGATCCAGCGAAATCGATCTCACCCGTTGATCCACGTTCTATCGATCCTGGCCCTTGTAACCTACGGCCATTTCGTGAAAACACAACGACAATTTGGATTGCACCTGTGGTATTCATGAAAATCTCTCTGTCCCTCGATATGGTCTGTCTTTAGATTGCTGTCATAGAAGCGCTATCCCTTTTAACACAATTTCTCGACCACCTTGCGACTAGGATTTTTTATGTGTTTTTTAGGTTGTGATAGCTCCATCCGACCTTCTTCATCATCTCACACAGAGCAAAAGGAAGTTCTAACAATTTGATCCCATCCTTTCCATCCTTTAAATTTTTGGTCAAGGTCATACCTTGTTTGGAAATCCACTTACATTTTCTCTCTCCTCACCCTTTCGCTACCCCATCTCTCTCCTTGCTCATCCAAATTCACTTATGAAAGCTTCTAATCCTTTATTTCACTTAACTGATCCTTGTTTACCATTTATTGATTCTATATACACCTAGCTGATGCACCATAATCCTATGGTAATCACATAAGTACCAATTTGGGTGTGAAGAGTCTCGTAAACGTGCCCACTTCAGAGTGTATGGCCTCCTAAAACTTTCCTAACACCTTCTTGAACATTCCTTACCTCTATGTACATTTATGTAGACCACCTACAACCATTAATTACACAACCTATGTCCTACCTACAGAAACTTCATCCATCCATTTCCAATTCCCACACCCTTGCTTTTTCACTAGTCAATTTTGACTAGCTCCCATTGTTTCAACCATATCTTCTTCTTTGGAGATCCAAGTGACATTCTAAAAGATGTTGCAGAAAGATGAGACTCTGTAGAATCCATCCCCGGGATTTTTTGCAAAAAAAAGATCTCATGTCCCTTCCTTATTGACATTAAAAGTGTTTACCTTGTTAATTCCTAAGGGTTTAAAAATGAATTAAAGAAATTATGCCTATGGAATTTTGATTAATTTACTATGGAGGAATGTACTAGATTAAATTCCTAATTCTAGTTATTTGTATGTAATTAATTACTACGGAGAATAATTAATTTGAGAAATGAGTTGTACATGTTCTAGATGACAAGGAGGGTGCATGAGGCCAAGTGGGCCATGAGTTGTCAACCAAAAAAGGTAACCTAGTGCAAATCAAGAAAATGGTAAATAGGAACTCAAGCCAAAAAGCTATAAACTACAGGAAAAAAATCTATAATAAAAAGATAGCAACTATTAAAAGAAAGGAAAAGAAAGGCATTTTGAAAAGCAGGAAAGTGTTGAAAAATTTGTCATACATAAAGCAGGAAACTTTTGGTCAAGGAGGGTGGAGTTTCCATTCTGGTTGAAGGATGCAAAGCGAGGAAACTTTTTCTAAAGCTCATACTTGCTAATCTCCTCAAGGAGGGCACACTCATGGGCTAGGGTTAGGGTTTTCAAGTGGGTAACTTGATCAACATGTTGGATGACTTGCTCAACAAGTCACTCAGTCTATAAAATAATGCTTCAAACTCCTTTGAAAAACGTTTGATTATTATTGTTTTGATGTTGGTTGAAGCATAGCTTATTGTCTGAGTGATGTGCCTCATATACCTTGGGTGATTCACCCCAAGATTTCATAGTCTCTTATATATTCCCTCCTATTCTTTAGTGCAAAAACATAGAGCCAAGGAGAATCCATTGAGGACCAATATAAATTTCATATATCATCCATTCACCCTTAGAAATCGAGCACCAATGAAGGAGACTTCACTTATGCTTTCAAGAATGTGAGATTGGTTCTAGGTCTTGGTTTCAAGCCTCCAATATTCATTATTGGGCACCATTGAGGGAGATTAGCTCCTTAAAACTCTTTCTAAGATTCTGATATTCTTCTCATCATTCTGATATCTAATATACAGTAATATTTCTTCTCAATAAGTTCGTAATGCCAATTTTTTAGTGAGAGAGGCATTCCAATGCTCATTTAATGAGCCTTTTGTAAGTTTTTATGCACTGATAGTGAGTTTGATAATACTTAATATAGTATTATAAAACTCTGATAATAATTAGTTTCAAAACTGATAAATTACAGAATCAAATTTCATCTTTATTTGCTTACCTATGCTCTTTAACTAGTTAAATTTGACTAGTGTTACAGTTTCTGATGCCATGAATGTTCCATGCTTCAAAATTTTATTATGTAAGTTGATGTAGGTCATAAAATCACCCAAAAAAATAATACAACTCACAGAAATGGATTTAATTTAGTCATTGCAGTGTTTGAGAGGCCTCCTCTGCGCATGCAATCTCTAGGCCAAATTCTGCTAGTTTTGCCCAAACACCCCCAAACTATTCCAAACTGTTACAGAACTGTTTTGAGCTGAAAAAATTAATTTTATAATCCTAAAATAGAGACTTATAACTTCCATAATCCTTCCTTATCCTTGGTTTCTTGGAATTGACTATGAAGATGTCAGTTTGCACTGGTTGAGACACCTAGAAGCCTAGTATTAGACTTCAGCCTGGTTGTAAAATTTTATTCCATTTTTTATAATATCAGCAGTAAGCGTTAATATTTAATATATGATTTAGATTAGGGATATTACAGTGGTATGAGATCACTTTCCTCCACTCCCGTGGAAAGTAATCTCTCAAGTTGAAGAAAATTCCGACCATGTCCTACACTGATGATGACTATGATGTGCAGTATGAAGAGTACTACAGACAATATGAAGAAGAATAATTCCCCTATGTTGTTGGAAGCCTACCAAGACATGATGTTGATGAATTATGTCTTCCATCTTATGATGAAGTCATAAGGTAGAAATATACAAGTTTTGTTGGTCAAATGTTCAGAGGAAATAACTTTAAGGAATCCTTCCAGTATTTCATGGAATACTATTCTTTAAAAAAAGAGATAAGGGATTTCTTATCTTTCTGATATTACCACTACCTGGAGATACATAAGTTATTAAAAGATCCATAATGCAGGTCAAGCGTAGAAATGATTTCACATATGGTGGATGAAGTGTGCAAGAAAGTGGGGACTATATGGTTTCCACTTAGAGCCAAAATAGATAAAGGAGAAGAGACACATAAGGAAGAGCACAATCCATCACAAGAAGATTTCCAAATAGATGAAGAGCCTGAAGGAGAGCCTACACTTAGTTATCGAAGAGGAAACACAAATGTATAATCAAAATTCTGATTTATGCACTAATCAATTATGAAAATCTGATTCATAGAAATATCTAGGAGCTAAGCGAATCCTCACTACTCAAGAATTTCACAAATTATGTAGAAAATAGTGTAAAAGAAAAAAATTAACACATAGATATGGTGCAAATAAATGAAGTTTCTATTACTTTCAAAGATGTAAATATGTCTAGAACATAATCATAATACAATAGGAGAAAATCTTTATCCTTTGGAGGCAAATTGGATGCATACATGTGGCAGGCTTAAATTGGATCTCAAACCCCCCTAGGTCGACCAATGAGCTCCCAAACCACCTCAAACGGGAATGAATGGACATATTAACGTGGGTGAAGCATGATAGTACATATATAAGGGTAGGATAGAATTGATGGAGTGCATGGGTGAGTGGGAGTGGATTTAGACATCATTTAATGGTCCAAAATATTAAAAAACAATCAAATACAATGCATGGGTGCCTCTGGTCAAACTGGTTCCCTGTTTTAAGGACTGGGAGATTCCAATGGCTCAAATTTTCTTAATTATGGTGCATGAGTCTCATGAATGCTCAAATGTGGGTGCTTGGGTGCATTAATGGGTCCAAAACCCCCATGGAATGATGCTCTAACACCCCCCCCCCTTAATCCTGAATTAGTGTAACCACATTAAAATTTGAGGCCTTGGAAACTAAGGATCAAGTCACCTTAATGGAATCTGCATCCTGATCAGAATCAGTAAATCCAACTAGTTTTAGTGGAGAAATTGGTGGTATGATGCTCTAACACCCCCCCTTAATCCTGAATTAGTGTAACCACATAAAAATTTGAGGCCTTGGAAACTAAGAATCAAGTCACCTTAATGGAATCTCCATCCCAATTAGAATCAGTAAATCCAACTAGTTTTAGTGGAGAACTTGCATCACAGTGTATCCCGAAGTGTTTGGTTCCTTAAAAATAATACAAGATCCTATTAGAATCCTTACAATGGATCTCATGAGGCTTCTCCATTTACCTTGCAACAACACCTAATGCATAAGCCAAATTAGGTCTAGAGTGTGTGAGATACAACAAGCTCCCAATTAGCTTCCTATACAATGAGTTTTCAACCAATGGATATGAGCCAAAATCACCTAGTTTCAATCTTGAAAGGAAGGGACACTTGGTTTCCTTACATTCAACCATTTTGAACTTCAATAACAGTTCTACAACATACTTTGATTGGCTGAGCTTTGTACCTGCATCAGATTTCTCAATCTCCAAGCCAAGAAATTGTTTCAACAATCCAAGGTCAGTCGTTGAAAACATATTTTGCAATGAAGACTTAATTGAATCTATATCAGAAATGCAAATTCTAGTGATAAAAATATCATCAACATAAAGTATTATGAATTGCAAGGAGTCATATAAATTCTGAAAATATACATTAGGATCATATTTTCATCGTTCAAAGCCTTGTGATAGAAGAAAATTGTCCATCTTGGCATACCAAACCCTAGGGACTTGCTTGAGTCGATAGAGAGACATATTCAGCCTAAAAACAAGTGAAGGATCATGAATGAAACCTTTATTATGCTGCATATAAATATCCTCATGAAGGTCACCATGAATAAAAACACTCTTCACATCCATATGGTGCACCTCCCATCGCTCAAATGCAACAATGGAAAAAAACTATCCTGATAGAGTCCATCTTTGCAACCAATGGAAATGTCATGTATAGTCAACTCCTTGGACTTGAGAGAGGCAGTTGGAAACCAAAATGGCATTACACTTGATATCAAAACCATCAACATCCATTTTGTTCCTATAAACCACTTACATTGCACTAGTTTCCTCTTGGAAGGTAGAGGAACCAACTCCCAAGTTTCATTGTCTTGCAAAGACTTGAACTCTTCTTGCATGGTTGTTTAACATCTTGGATCATGTGATGCTTCCTCATACTACTAAGGATCAGGTGAAACTATCACAAAGCACCTCTCTAGAATATTTGAATCACAACTAGAGAAATCATTGTGAAATTGAGATATTGTAACACCCCAGTTTTGACCCCATGGTATTAAAATTGCATATGATGTAAATATTGTGTTAAATCATGGTGTGGAACTCAGGGAAAAGGCCCCACCATGGGTTTAGTGTTTGATGTATCAGCAATTAAAATCGATGCCGATGTTTTATGTGCTAGATAGGCACAATGTGTTTTGAGACATCATGTAAAATGCAAATTAATAGAAATAATACTACGACTAGCTACGCGCCGCAATGTTAAAGAGATGGGGGCTTGATTTCACAAGGAATAGGGAGGGGAAATTATTCAACCTTGGGCCAATGGGAAAAATCCAAATATCTAAGGTAAAAACCCATAGAGTGTTCAACTACCCTTTTTGTCTTTTGTGTCCAGTCATCTCTAAGTTGGTGGAGAAAGTTATTTCCTTGGGGTGGGAAATTAGGTATGGAGGTCAAATTCGAATTTGGGAAGTAACCCATCTTTGGAAAGTGTGTTTTTGACTTGTGGGGAAAGTAAATGCTTGGGAATGCATTTCCAATCCATTATGCACCCATGCCCTTCATTTCCTCACCCATTCCCTTCACGTGGAGGCTCTGTCACGCAGCAGGAAGGAGGAGGGAGCTCTCTCCCTCACGTTTGGAGGCCGTTTCTCCATTTCGGCATGCCCAAAAAAAATTGGTTTGGGGTCTTCTGAGTGAATTTGCCACGAGGATGGATGATTTGGGGTTTCAAAGGGACTCTTTTGGTCCTCCTCATGTATCAGTAGCTTGCTGAGCAATTCCCTCCACGTTTTTCTGTTATTTTTCTATCTTTGCATACCCAGATTTTCGTTTGTGGAGTTAATGTGCACCAAATGGGAAAAGGATACCCATGATTTGGGCATGGATGGGGGTAATTTTAGCCTATATAAGGCCCATAAACCTTTGGGAGGTTGGATTTTACTCACAGGGCGTTTTTCCCCAATTTTACCAGTTTGTTCTTGGTTGAAAACCCGTTTTTTGGTTGCTGTGTGTTTTCCCTCATATGGGTAGCCATTTTATTCAATTTCCCCAGGATGGGAATTTGTTTTTGTAAAGATCAATGGGTGGGTTCCCTTCCCCACGATTTGGATGCATTTTCCCACTGTTCTCCAATCTGAAAACCGTTTTTGTGTTGCCCAGCAATTTGGAGGAGAGGCCACATTCTCTTGGATGTTGATGAATTCATTTTTGGCCACGTTAGGGCCAAAACTTCCTTGGAAATCAAAATTATTATCAAAGGGTTGTTTTACCCTTGTTTCCTTTCTTTTTTTGGTTCCCTAGAATGTTCTGTTCATATCCAACGGTTGTGTATGACTGTGTTTGATTAAATGGGTTGACTGTGTATTTGATGCAAGCCTGGAAAAGTCCAAGGAACCCATGTGTTAGCACTGGAATAGAACCAAACGTTGTGGAAGGCTCACTCACAGGTAACAAAAGAACCACTTTCGAAGAGAGAACTAGCCTTCTACTCTTCCGAGAGGGATCTCTCACCAAATGTTAACTATGCCAGATATATACAAGTGAAACTATAAATTGTTTGTAAAATTGGTTGAAATGAAATGCATAACCATTGGGCGATGGAATCAAGATATATAACAGAAATAAACAAAACTTATGCAAGCAATTTCAACACAGGGGAAAGATAGCCACTTGGTCACAGTCGATTTATAATTGTCTGGTGAAAAAGAGGAACATGAACAGACCATCAACACAGAGCATTGAAAAATGAATTTTGTATCAAATTTAGAAGAAAACTTTGGTGAATTTTTAAAACAACAGACGGAGCATAGCAAGTATGAATTCCAAACTGTTATACACTATGTTTCAGATATGAAAGAAAACAAAATGTGCGAGATACACTAGAAAAACATTCACATAAGAAAGGAAGCTACAGACTACAAATACGAATGACACATGAATCCCTATAAAAAACGTCGACCTCGGATTTGCAATTTTAGTAAAATTCTCTTGAAAACATACACATCAAAAATTACATTGGTTTCAACCCTTTCTCCTTCTTCAGGAGGTATATTTATAGCATTGGGACTTCCTAGACCGACATCTGGGAATCAAAATTTGTTACAATAGAAGGACATCCTCTAACTAAATCTTAGGTGGCACATTGGCTGCGATTTGCATGAAACAACTAGACAATGAAATGTAAAATGCAAGAGGAAATATGTGCAAGAGATTCCTATATTTCCATCTGGCGGGTGACAATTGTACAAATTTTCGAGAGAGGCGACTGCCGGAATGGGCGTGCAACCTAGAGAAAACTTCCCACGTATTATCATTGCCACTCCTATGGATGCATTTTGAACTTGGTCGACCCATATTGCTGAATGAATTTCCATAAATCGAGACCATGCAGGGGTGCAACGGCCATGTCGTATGCTTGTGCTTTGAGCTCCATCGTTTGCAAGTATGAAGTCTCTGGGACCTCGACGCATGTGGCTTTAAAATCAAACATCATTTCAAAATCCTTGGTCAATTTATCAAAAATGACCTTCCTTGACAACAATTGTTGCATATCCCCAAACTTGTTGTCGTACAATCGAAAGTGCACTAGGCACTCCCGATACTCCTTCTGGGACATTAAAGGACCCTTTTCCTCCCAGAAAAATGGGAGTCCTTTACTAACCAGTGGTCTAAATAGCTTGACGATCTCTTAGAATTTGTGCTCACTAACTTCTATTCTGGCCCATACGGTCTCCAACATCCTGTGCTTAGCAACTACCTTTCTAGCTCTAGAGACAACAAAATCCCTATTTTGGATACTATATTGGTTGGCAGAATCGTCTAAAAAAGAGCTTAGGAAATCAATGGCATTCTCCACTGTCACTAGGGGCCTTTTCTGTATTTCTCCTAATACTATCAAGACCTTTTTCTTGGCTTCTGCCATAGTGCCTTCCTGGTCTTCAACAAAGTCAAGATAAGGCCAGAACTTGTCGGCTTCTATAATGATCTGATCCCAGATTAAATGCCTAGCACCTTGCAAAGCAAGTTTACCGACCACCTGTTGGATCAACTTGGAATTTTGTTGTATCAGTCCTTGGCATTTCTCTTCTGTCTTTTCTCTTGTTTCTCTTGGACCCTTTATTTTTCCAGTTCCTCGGTCTGATGTTTTAGTTTAATGAGCTCCATATCTTTTAGGCCTATTTAGGACATTGCTTTAGAGAGGGAACTAGCATCTATCTTTCTAGCCACACCTATGGATTGAATTGTACTCTCCGCACTTCTTCCTTGAAGTTTTTTTTCCTTCATTAATAATCTGTTTTTTAACTCCGCATTGCTTTTCTTCAACAGCTGGATGTCTTCTTCCCATTGCCTTTCTTTTTCTTTGAGCTTTACCAGCTTAGCTTTGCAATCGGTAAGCTCAGTGTTCAATGTCTCTTTTTCTCTTTCAAAGTCAGCCAATTCTTCCGCTTGAACAAGCTGGGTGGCAAGGATTTTTAATTTCTTCTTAAGGGTATTGATCTCCTTCTCTTTGTCATCGAGCAATTTCTGAGCCAAACTCCCTTTATGTGTCGGTCCTTCTATTTGCATTGCTTCATTCTGGAGAATGTTGATTTGGGTTTTGAGCGCTTTGTTCTCCACTCTCACTTTCCTTAAAAGGTTTAAAGTTTTTTCTTTAATTTCCTCCAGCTTGGACACTTGTATGGTAGCCTGGAGCAATCTGGTATTCAATATATCTCCAGTCTCTTTGTTGAGGTGTATTATGTCAGGAGTGGGAACCTTTGTGAGATTCACACTGACCTCTAACACCTTGTTCCCCATTTCCAAGGCTAGGCTGAGGGTGTCAGTGGCATGATCTCTTACATTTTTCAGTGCCACATTGGGGTAAGGCAACCATGATGCCTCACTATATAGTTCTGTTGTCTCTTGGAAAGTCTTGTCAACCCTCTCTTGGTAAGAATCTAGCCAGTCCTCTTTGGATGCATGCTTGCTTAGAGTTTACCCGTCAAATATATACTCTTGTACTTGCAATCTAGTTGTCTTGGGATATTCCTGTTGCTGTTTTTTCACTAAATTCTTCTTCTTCACTCGTCCTTTTGCCTGGCCCTTTTTAACCGGCACCAATTGATGTCCCCATTCTATTTTCTGCTTCTTGGACATGCTGGCCATGTCCACTTCTTCAGTGTCCATGGGCTCTGGAACCCCTCTTTTTATTGAACTCGCTGAATAGCTGATTAGTGATGAGAATTCCCTGGCTATTGCAGCTACTCTAGCTAATTCTCCTTGGGGAGAAGCTACCCCTGGTAGCTGTGAGCCAGTGCTCTGCTCTATGCTGGTATCCATTGGGGAAGGATTATGGAAATCATCCCAATTTGTTGCTTCTCTAAGTCCAGATATTTCAGTATGTTCAAAAGGACTAGATTTGTGAGCTTTCCTCCTTTTGGAAATTATCTGGTGAGGGTCATAATTTACCGCTTTTCCCAGGGAGAACTCCATGCCTCTAATAAAATTGGTAACAAGGGGAAAAGAAGCCCTGTTTTTGACTGTGTATGGTCCTACTTCCCATGGGAAAATCAAATTTGAACTTTTCTTAAATTTCAAGAAGTTCTCTTCTTCAACAATGAGTTTTTGCCGGATCAATTCCAGGGAGAAAAACCTGGCAGTTAGGAAAGCTGGCAGAATGTAGGGTGGGTGCACGAAGCCATACAACCTTATGGTTGTTCCAAATTCTGTGAGGAACCAGTCCCCTATCTTCTTGCTATTTGATAGCTGTAGCATTTTCCTCATCTCAGGAAATACCCTAGGCAACCTTTCTTGAAAGAAGAGTTCGTATATTTCAGCCATCAATTGATTCATGAATTTACATTAATCAGTGGCCATATCAGCAGTGATTTCCATCTCTCGTACTTGTAGTTCTTCCTCATTATAAGCTATAAACATTCTTAGCAAAAAGGACTGGAATCTGAACATTCTAGTGCCATGGAAATTCTCTAACTGAGAATGGATGTTCTTGGCCAGGAACTCGTCAAACTTAAGGCAACACGATTGACAATATTGTCCAGGCAATTCAGGTTCGGTTGGACAAGTACTTAGGATGAACAAAAAACTCAATAATAACTCAGTGACATAAGCGTCGGTATCTAGACCTAGGAATTGACTAGCCAGGGATATACACCACTAGGTTTCTTCATTGAATTGGTTGAGGTCAATAGGGTAAGACAGTTCGATGGGTTCACTATCGGGTTTAGAATAGGCCTTCAGCAAGGTTTCTCTACTTTCGACTGTAAACTCTCTAAAAAAATGTATAATACTCTCTTCCTGGTAGTCTTGGGATATATGGACGAATTCGTCGGGGATATCTAGGGTTTTACGGATGATGAAAGATTGGACTGAGCAAAGGATTTTAGACTTTGATTTATTCATAATGACACCTTCAACGGCAGAGAGATTGTATGTACACCATTCGACAAACTCATAGAAATGGGGGGTTTTTCCAACAGAGAAGAAATGAAAGAAAGATTTAAAAACACCACAGGTATCTCCAACTCGGTTCTTAAGATTTTCCAATTTGCTCCTGGCGGTTTCAATAGCCTCTCCCACTAGGGATGTTATCAAAAATCTCAGCATTCTCGTCCACCAGACTTTCTTCTGCCCTTCAACTTGTGGTCTCAGGTTCTACATCATCTCTCACCCCTACCACTTATATTACGTCCATTTTTAAATAGCACAGTCACCTGGTTGGTCTGTCCTGACGCTCTGTATGTGGTTCGATATTCGACAGCTTAGAGATTTCGGAAAAGACAAATCTTTGCAACTTCACGTGGGCCTCTTTATAGATTTTTAAACAACATAAACTTCACACCCTTCCCAGGTGGTTTGCACCATATATATTACTCTTTACGATTGGAACCATAGGTATGTGAGGTTCTTTATGCTACATCTTCCCCTACCTCGTGCACGTGCAGCTCAAACGTCGATCGAGACCGGTTTTCTTCACAATCGTTGATATGGGAAGACCCCACCATTCTTCGCAAAGTGAGGTTCTGTTTCCCTCCGTGCTAATCAAGATTGCAAAATGAACTATAACCATCGATCTCCCTCCGTTCTCATAGGGACTATCGATCAAAACGGCCCATCCGACTTTTCACAATCTGCAATTGCTGCTGTGTCTTTGCAACTCTAGGGTGCGAAGTCAATTTCAACCATGGATCTTCTTGGATCCCATTTTCGACTGTTGGATGCCTTCATCCTTTAAACCATTTCACAATCATGGAAAGTGGCTTTGGCCTGGCATGTTCACAGTGCAAAATGTTTTGACACCGTTGATCTGCTAGCCGATCAATCCTAGCCTTCGATCATGAGTCTCACTTAATGATTTCAGCGCGCCCAACTCTCTCTTCTTTACCCTGCTTTTCTGATCCACATACTATTTCTATGCTTTCGACATTCATCACCGAGGATTATTCCAATGGCTGAGTGCTATCTTGTGTGTGCCATCATCCCCTTTTGTGAATACTAAGCTACCTTCCTAACACTTCCCGACGAGGTTGAAATTCCCGTGTATCTCTTATGACCAAAATTTAATAGAGTGTTAACAACCAGCTCCATGAGGAATGCTATCCTCCAAGTGAGGTAGCAAAGAACCCATAGACTAGTATCCTACTTCCTTGTAAACCTCCTTTTATTTTACTGCGTGAAAGAAAACATACTTTGAAAGAATGGTTACCTCTTCTGATCTTAGGGCCTTCTCCACGGGATTCAAATCTTCTAATTCACCATCTCTACTGATTAAACCATAAAACATATTTACACTATGATACACAGACCTTAGTTCATTTATCCTAGGTAATGCTTCAGGAACCTCCCATTCACTGTGCCCCCTTTGTACTGTGACCCATCTGGATACTAGAAAATGAAGGCATTGTCTCCTCTGTGCACCGCAATAAGGTATGGGCCTACCCATAAATGGTCAAATTTTCCATGCTTCCCTTTTTCTTCATGCAGGGCACCCCATTTTAGTACCAAGTCATCGACCTAGAAAACCTCTTCTTTTATTCTCCTGTCGAAGTTATTATTCATCTTTTCTTGGTGTATCTGGACTTTATCATAGGCCTTGTCCCTTACTTCATTAAGCTCAATGATCTGATTGATCCTTCTTTGAATGGGTTTAGGCTCATCCAATGGATCCCGCAATAAATTCATGACTGGAATGCCTAGAGAGGCAGGAAAATTTACCTTGGCTCCATATACCAGCTAAAATGATGACATACCAATGGCCCTCTTGGTGCTGATTCTGTCGGCCCACAAGGCATATTTCAATTTCGTGTGCTAGGATTTCTTGTTACCCTCCAACAACTTGTTAATGATCCTCACAAGGATTTTGTTAGAGGATTTTGTCAGTTTGTTCCCATGGGGATAATAAGCCATAGAGTGATTTAAGCTTATATGATATTTGTGGCAAAAATTGATCATTTTCCTAGATTTAAATGCAGGTACATTGTCTGTCACAATCCTCTTTGGGAAGCTGAACCTCGCTAATATATTATTTTCTAAGAAATCCATTATCACTTATTCTATATCCCTCCTGGTGGATATGGCCTTGATCCACTTTGTAAAGTAATTAGTGGTAGTCAGAATTCGCTTATGCTTCCCGAAGGAGTTTGGATTTATTTCCCTCATGAAATCTAACCCCCATTGCTGGAAAGGAGCTTCTATAGATATAGGGTTGAGGGGAAGAGACACCACTTTCCTTTTTCCTTCAAAAATATGACATTGGTGGCATTTAGTTGTTTCCTTATAGACATCTAAAAACAAAGAAGGCCAATAAAATCCTACCCTCAAAATTTTGTTTGCGGTAACTTTCTAGGAATGCTGTCCTCCACAATATCCTTCATGAAATTCCTTTGCCACATGTTGAGCCTCGTTCTCCAAAAGACAATTCAACAGTATCCCCTCGGGGTCCTTCCAATAAAGGTATTGCTCTATGATGCAAAACTTTGCATCTTTCATTTTTACGTATCTAGCCCAGGTTTTGCTTAGTCCAGCAAGAGGTTGTAAATTTTGCAATACGAAAACAACGTCAACATACCAAGGCAATGTAGAGAAATTAGGCTTTACTTGCACTTCAGCCTCCACCCGATCAGACTTACAAGTGAGGAATTTCAACTATAGAGAGTCACAATGGGAGTCCATCATCATCTTAGCCAACCCTTTCCCTTTGATCCACTTCGTGGGATTGATTTCTATGTCGTATTCCAGGAGAACTACAACCCATTTAGCTCTCTTTCCTTCTGGGTCAGGTTGTGTAAGTATGATTTTCACTACACTACAAGGTACATAGACGATTATGTGGGAATGGAGGAGGTATATTTTGAAATATTTCAAAGCTTTGACCAAAGAATAGGCTTGTTTTTCCATTATACTATATCTTAATTCTCCATCCCTCAATATTTTACTGAAGAACGCTATGGGATGCTCTTCCCCCCGATCACTTTCTGTAGCAACACTACCGCTACAATATGTTCTGAAGCATACAAGAATACTAAGAAATCCTTCTCAAAATATGGGTTGATCAGTACAGGGGCCTTTGAAATGGCATGTTTTATACTTCTGAAAGCTTTCTTGGCTCCTATCATCCATTTGATTTCATGATCTTTCCTTAGCATGAAAGTAATGTTCATCAAGATTTTAGATAAGCTAGGGATTAATCTCCTCAAGAAGTTGACTTGACCGATGAAAGACTGTATTTCTTTCTTACTTCTTGGTTCTTCTACTCTTAAGATGCCTTATACCCTGTCTGGATCGATCTTGATCCCTTCCTTCAAAATGATTTTCCCCAGCAACTTTCCTTCTTCTAGGGAAAATTTCGAATGTCTAGGGTTCAATGAGATGCCATACTTCCTACATTTAATGAAAACTCTTTCCAAATGCCCGATATGATCTTTATCCCACCTGGAGTATACATTAATGTCATCCATGTATACCACTACAAATGTTTCTTTCTCATCTGCAAAAGCAATATCCATGGCATGTTGGAAAGTTGCTCCAACATTCATCAACCCAAACAACATCTTTGTGTACATGAATGCACCTCAAGGTGTGGTGAAAGTGGATTTTTCTTGGTCTTTGGGCAACACCTTCACGTGATTGTAACTGGAAAAATAGTCCATAGTGGATATCCTTTCTGAGCCTACCACCCTTTGCAGGATCTGGTCCATCTTCGGCAATGGTAGTTATCTTTCAAAGATACTTTATTTAAGTTTCTGAAATCTACACATAGCCTTATCTCCCCATTCTTTTTTTCGAACAAGAACCAAATTGGCTACCTATTTTGAAAACCTTAGAGTTACTATTATATTTGCATCAAACAACCTTTTCACTTCTTTTTCAATGATGGGTACTAACTTCGAATTAATCCTCCTGAGCTTTTGCCTGAATGGTTTTTCTCCAGGTTTAATCGGAATAGTATGTTGTATGATGAAAGTTTCATACTCTTTGAGATCTTTATAACTCCATGCAAACACATCCGTGTATTTCTTCATCAGGTTCACATACCCTTATTTTTCTTTAGCGTGTAATTTCTTGGACAATTTTATAATTTTTGGGTCACCTTCAGTGTCGATATCTATATCTTCAACGGCATCTGTGGCAGGTTCGACCTTCGGATCTCTGGCTACATCATTTTGGTCAAAAATATATTCTAAAGGGATCAAGCCTTTGGGAATATGATTTCTTTTCAACTTGACTATATCCTTGCCTACCAAGGATTCCTTTAATTTTCCCGTCCCGATGGCTTCTTCCCCTTCCTCTTCAACGTCCAGGAAATTTTCAGGGTCAGCACCACCTTCATATATGTGAGTGTTTACAAACTCATCAGACAATTCCATAAATATTTTGATCTGCATATCATCTTCAAAGACTTGCCAATATTTAGTGTTATCTGGTATGGAAGGTCTATTCACAATATCTACTTTATATTTCCTTTTGCTCGCCATAGGGGCTTCGAATTTTCTTGCTGCAGTCACTAGAGAGTCTGCCACCATATTCTCATGTTTTGGGATCACTTGGACTGTATGTTCTGTGAAGAAATTCCTGAACATATCCCATACCCCATTTCAGTAAGCTCTCATCCTTGGATGTCTAGTCTGATAGTTGTCATTCACCTGATTTACTACAAGCTCTGAATCCCCAAAAATTTGGACCCTTTTCGCTCCTAAACCCTTTAGTGCATGTAGGCCCAACAACAAGGCCTCATACTCTGCTACATTGTTAGAGCATTCAAAAATTAACTTATAAGAGTAAGCTTTGGTATCCTCAATGGGGGAGATTATATACACACCTGCGCTGACACCCGCTTTAGCTACTGAGCTGTCAAAATACATCTTCCACAGTCCTTCTTCTTTCTTCTTCCTTTCCAAAGCTTCCAGATCGATGGTCTCCTTTTTATCCTTTCATCCTTCCATGGCACTGTTGGAGACATTTATCACCATACACACTCCTTTTGGTCAAATTGGCCTAGTTAAACCACTATCCTAAGTATAATTTACATTAATTGACATCAGTGGAGCATTAATTGCCATCATCCAGTCACACCCATGCCTACCTATAGTCAAGGAGGCTAACTTAGCCTTCTCCTACAGTCAAGGAGGCTAACTGGAGCACTCTGGGGGTGATCTGAGTGATATTAATGCACCTAATTGCTAACTAGTGGTTGCAATCAATTCAACCAGTCAGTTAAGGTTCCTCCTCTCATTAAATATATCATTTAATGATTATTTATTATTATTTAATGATCTGGAGTCAACAAGGTGCCTCCACCAACTTCTGATGATCAGTTCAGCTTCAGATAACCTCATCGGGGTTCAGTGAAGTCATGGAGCACTAGTACCTGATGGTTGGCTTGCTATGACATGTGTTTGTTCTCCTTCAATTGAGATTTAGTTATTTATTGCACTGCGACTTCAATTAGGGTTTGGTGAGTCAATTAGGGTTTTGTTCAAGTGGTTAATTGAGTGTGATCCAATGGTTTAGAGTCAGTTAAGCCAGACTCACTCATGATTTTGAATTTCCTCCTTAGGTATTCGAATTTCTCATTGATGCAAGTTATTGCTTGACATTGTTATTGTAACTATTCATTGTTTATTGAATATACAGAGAGGAAACCATTCTGGTTCTGATTAACACCATTTCATGAGTATTTGTTGATTATTCTTTGATGAGATTGATTCTATGTTCCTAGATCAATGTGCAAGATTAATAGGCACAATGCTTTTTGAGTTGCAAGGAGATATATCATTGAAGAAAATATAGGACCCCAAATCCGTGTCAATGGCATACACATGATGGATTTCGGGCTGAGCTTGGCTACTTAAGACGTAAGGCAACCTCTTCTCACTGTATAACATTTTGCTTTCATTCTGAAAAGGGATTGTCGCATAGGTCATGTCCATTTGTAAGCTACCCTTCAGCTTCAAAGTCCAAGAAATTGACAAAAAAATACCAAACTTGGGAGGAATGTCGGCCATAATGACATCCATGACTACAATTTGAGATGGCAACTTGTTTAAAGATACCACCATGTCTTTGATCAATCGCAGACAATTCACTCTCTTAGAAGGCCTTGTAATCTCCAATCCCAGGATTTCCACCACTCCCTTTGGCATCATATTATGTGAGGCTCCTGAATCCAACATAAAATTATGTAACACCATATTATGTACATTCAAGCTCATGTAAAAGGGGGGCACCTCTTCATATTCACTTCCCATGCTATCAATCTTAGATCCTAGAATGATAGTAGGGTTGTCCTCAGTCAGTTCCAAGATATCCGGGTGAGTTTCTCCTTGATTTGCAATCATCTTCATTGTAGTGTCCTTGTATTCTTGATTCCTCAATAATTCATTGAAAGGAATCAAGACCTTTAGCTTAGCTAGCTCGTTCTAGAGGTTAAACATGGGGGGGGGGGGGCTTTTGCCCAACTCGGCAGGTGGCATGGGATCCAATTATTTCACATTACTACTCCCCTTTTCCACTTCTCTAAGTGCTCCCGGCCCCTTTTGTTTTTCATCTCCTTTCCTTGGGCCGGTCTGACTACTAGAAGGATGGTCTGGGTTTAATCCTCCTTTATGTATAGCAACATCCCTAGTTCTCAATTTGATATTCCTGACATCGTCTATAGCATGCATATACCCTTTATGATATTGCTCCAATTCCCTTGCTAGGGTCTTATCATCCATTTTAATTAACATATCATGTTCCTCTTCAGTCAAGTAGATCTTAGAGTCCAAATCACCGAAATGATGGATATGATCCTCGACGGACTCGACCTCATCTTCGGTAGCCACATAGTTTTCAGGGAAAGGAGGCTTAATGGGATGTTCTTCTAGGTTTCTTGGATTCTTCACATCCCTTAGTCTGTTGGGTTGGAGCGGGAGAGGGACTTGTCTCCTGAAGTTAGGATTCCTTATCTGAAGTTCATTCTGCTCTCAGTTCATTGGCTTGGCCTCCACCATCAGCATGTCCATCAATTTTTCCATAGTTTTGAGCATCATCCCAAATTTTATATCACTGGATGAAGAGGCGGAAGTAGTGGGGTGTGCCTCTTCTCTTCCTTTCCTTCTGTCAACCTCTGCCCTTGGTTTAATTTTTCCACATGCCATCATATTGGCCCCTAATTCTAGGGCATCAGTGAACATGGCGGGGAGGGTGTTTGAATTTCTTTCTCTCAATAAAAAAGCAAAATCACTGTCAAAGGAATCAACGTAATGAATTTTAGCCACCCCGAGGGAGGGTTTGATATCAGCAGTTATCGAGTTGTAGACCTCCATGAATCTGCTAGAAAACTCATGGAACAATTCAAAACCTCCTTTCTTGAGATTGTTATATTGAGACAAGACCTCTAACAGGCTCTGTTTATTATCCCACCTTTCTAGAAACATGGTTTAAAAACCAGCGAAGCTGTGGATAGAACTAGGTGGTAAATATTTGTACCGCTTCTTGGCTTCCCCAGACAAACTCTGAGCGAACAACTGCATTTTGACATCTTCATCATCCACCTATTCCAGATCGATGAAGTCGTCAAACTTATCCACATGGTATCTTGCTGAGACATTTCCCTCCCCATCATATAGTACGATTCTTTGGGTGTAATTCATGGGGAGGTCGTGTAAAACTGGAGGTAAAGCTAACGGGGCAAATCTAGCAACAACCATCGGGGTAGGTTGATTAGGAACAAACAAGGGTTTAGGGAACTGGGCATTCTGAAAGATAGGGGCTATCTCTTCAGCTTTTGGTGGGGTCTCAAATGGTTCAGCCACAAAGAATCAAGTAGATAGGATTGCAGAGTATTAGGGATAACCCCCACTTTCCTTAGGTCGGATTCAGATTTAGATTTGGTTAGTAGTATTTCATCCCTAACCCCCCATTCGGATTCTACTATGCCATACAAATATTGAGATGACGAAGTACCAAATAACAGAAAATCCACTTTCTCTTTATTTCTATTCCTAAGTATTCTTTCTGGATTATCCACACTTTGTAAAGTTTCAGGATCAGGGTTACCTCCAGTGTGGATCTTTCTGGAATCCAAGATCTCTAGTGTGATATTAGTCGAAGTGGGTGTGGAGTTTCCAGGACAAACATACAACCCTCTTACAAATTCAGAAATTTATGTTTGCCCCCAGAAATCTCTTTCTTTCTGGCCACTGGTCTCCTCAGTGGAATCACCTTCCTCAATATTTCAGTGGAGTTGCTAGGGAAAATGATACAACCTTTTTCACATGCAAGAATCTCTGTTTTCCAACATAAATCCTTTATCCTTTGAATCTTTGTTGTTCTTCCCAAGGATTATCTTCAACTCATCCCTGACAATGGCGCCAGTTTGTTAGCATTGGAATTGAACCAAAGGTTGTGAAAGGCTCGCTCTCAGGTAACAGCAAAACCACTTTCAAAGAGAGAACTGGCCTTCTACTCTTCTGAGAGGGATCTCTCACCAAATGTTAACTATGCTAGATATATACAAGTGAAACTATAAATTGTTTGTAAAATTGGTTGAAATGAAACACCGAACCATTGGGTTATGGAGTCAAGATATATAACAGAAATAAACAGAACTTCTGCAAGCGATTTCAACACAGGGGCAAGATAGCCACTCAGTCACAATCGATTTATAATTGTCTGGTGAAAAAGAGGAACATGAACAGACCATCAACACAGAGCATTGAAAAATGAATTCTGTATCAACTTTAGAATAAAACTTTGGTGAATATCTAAAACAATAGATGGAGCATAGCAAGTATGAATTCCAAACTGTTATACACTACGTTTCAGATATGAAAGAAAACAAAATGTGCAAGATAAATTGGAAAACATTCACATAATAAAGGAAGCTACAAACTGCAAATACAAATGACACATGAATCCCTGTAAGAAACGTCGACCTTGGCTCTACAATTTTATTAAAATTCTCTCAAAAACATACACAACAAAAATTACATTGGTTTCAACCCTTTCTCCTTCTTTAGGAGGTATATTTATAACATTGGGACTTCCCAAACCAACATCTAGGAATCAAAATTTGTTACAACAGAAGGACATCCTCTGACAGACTCTTAGGTGGCACATTGGCTGTGATTTGCATGAAACAGCTAGACAATGAAATGTAGAATGGAAGAGGAAATATGCACAAGAGATTCCTATATTTCCATCTAGCAGGTGACAACGGTACAAAGTTCCGAGAGAGGCGACCGCCGGAACAGGCATGCAACATATAGAAAAATTCATGTGTATTATCATTTCCACTCCTACAAATGCATTTTGAACTTGGTCGACCCATATTGTTGAATGAATTTCCATAAATCAAGACCAGGAAGGGGCGCAACAGCCATGTCGTATGCTTGTGCTTTGAGCTCCATCGTTTGCGGGTATGAATTCTAGGGACCTCGGCGCATGCGGCTTTAAAATCAAACAACAATTCAAAATCCTTGGTTAATTTGTTAAAAATGACCTTCCCTGATAATGATTGTTGCATATCCCCAAACTTGCTGTTGTCGAATCGACAGTGCACCAGGCACTCCTGATACTCCTTCTGGGACATTAAAGGACCCTTTTCCTCCCAGAAAAAGGGGAGTCCTTTACTAACCAGTGGTTTGAATAGCTTGACGACCTCCTGGACTTTGTGCTCAATAACTTCTATTCTGGCCCGTATGGTCTCCAGCATCCTGTGCTTAGCAACTACCTTTCTAGCTCTAGAGACAACAGCAACCCTGTTTTGGATACCGTATCTGTCAGTGGAATCGTCTGAAAAAAGATCTTAGGAAATCAATGGCATTCTCCACTATCGCCAGGGACCTTTTCTGTATTCCTCGTAATACTATCAAGACATTTTTCTTGGCTACCGCCATAGTGCCTTCCTGGTCTTCAACAAAATATAGATAAGGCTGGAACTTGTCGTCTTCTATAATGATTTGATCCCCGATCAAATGCCTAGCACCTTGCTAAGCAGGTTTACTGACCACCTGTTGGATCAACTTGGCATTTTGTTGTATCAGTCCTTGGCACTTCTCTTCTGTCTATTCTCTTGCTTGTTTCTCTTGGACCCTTTATTTTTCCAATTCCTCGATCTGTTGTTTTAGTTTAATGAGATTCGTATCTTTTAGGCCTATTTGGGACATTTCTCTAGAGAGGGAATTGGTATCTATCTCTCCAGCCATAGCTATGGATTGAATTGTACTCTCTGTACTTCTTCCTTGAAGCTCTTTTTCCTTCATTGCTAATCTAGTTTTTAACTCTACATTGCTTTTCTTCAACAGCTGGATGTCTTCTTCCGATTGCCTTTATTTTTCTTCGAGCTTTAACAGCTTATCTTTGTAGTCAGTAAGCTCAGCGTTCAATGTCTCTTTTTCTCTTTCAAAGTCAGCCTATTCTTCCGCTTGAGCGAGTTGGGTGGCAGGGATTTTTAACTTCTTCTTTGGGGTCTGGATCTCCTTCTCTTTGTCATTGAGCAATTTTTGAGCCAAAATCCCTTTATGTGCCGGTCCTTCTATTTTCATTGCTTCATTCTGTAGACTGTTGATTTGGATTTTGAGTGCTTTGTTCTCCACTCTCACTTTCCTTAAAAGGTTTAAAGTTTTTTCTTTACTTTCCTCCAGCTTGGACACCTGTATGGTAGCCTTGAGCAATCTGGTATTCAATATATCTCCAGTCTCTTTGTTGAGGTGAATTATGTCAGAAGTGGGAACCTTTGAGAGATTCACACTGACCTCTGACACCTTGTTCCCCATTTCCAAGGCTAGGCTGAGAGTGTCAATGGCATGATCTCTTATAGTTTTTCAGTGCCACATTGGGGTAAGGCAACCGCGATGCCTCACTATATAGTTGTGCTGTCTCCTGGAAAGTCTTGTCATCCCTCTCTCGGTTAAACCCTAGCCAGTCCTCTTTGGATGCATGCTTGCTTGGAGTTTTCCCGTCAAATATATACTCTTGTACTTGCAATATAGTTGTCTTGGGCTCTTCCTGTTACCGTTCTTTCACTAAATTCTTCTTCTTCACACGTCCTTTTGCTTGGCCCTTTTTAACTGGCACCGATTGCTATCCCCGTTCTATTTTCTGCTTCTTGGGCATGTTGGTTATGTCCACTTATTCAGTGTCCATGGGCTATGGAACCCCTATTTTTATTGAACTCGTTGAATAGTTGACCAATGATGAGAATTCCTCGGCTATTGGAGCTACTCTAGCCAATTCTCTTTGGGGAGAAGCTACCCCTGGTAGCTGTGAGCCAGTGCTCTGCTTTATGCTGGTATCCATTGGGGCAGGATTAAGGAAATCATCCCAATTTGTTGCTTCTCTAAGTCCAGATATTTCAGTATGTTCAAAGGCCTGCATTTGTGAGCTTTCCTCCTTTTGGAAATTATCTGGTGAGGGTCATAATTTACCGCTTGTCCCAGGGAAAACTCCATGCCTCTAAGAAAATTGGTAACAAGGGGCAAAGCAGCCCTGTTTCTGACTGTTTATGGTCCTACTTCCCATGGGAAAATCAAATTTGAACTTTTCTTAAAGTTCAAGAAGTGCTCTTCTCCAACAATGAGTTTTTGTTGTATCAATTCCAGGGAGAAAACCTTGGCAGTTAGGAAAGCTGGCAGAAATTAGGGTGGGTACATGAATCCATACAACCTCATGGTTGTTCCAAATTCTGTGAGGAACTAGTCCCCTATCTTCTTACTGCTTAACAGCTGTAGTATTTGCCTCATCTCAGGAAACACCCTAGGAAACCTTTCTTGAAAGAAAAGTTTGTATATTTCGGCCATCAATTGATTCATGAATTTATAGTAATCAGTGGCCATATCAGCGGTGATTTCCAGCTTTGGTACTTGTAGGTATTCCTCATTGTAAGCTATACATTCTCAGCAAAAAGGATTGGAATCTAAACATTATAGTGCCATGGAAATTTGCTAACTGAGAACGAATGTTCTCGGCCAGGAACTCATCAAACTTAAGGCAACACGATTGACAGGATTGTCCAGGCAATTCAGGGTCAGTCAGACAAGTACTCAGGATGCAAAAAAGACTTCATAATGACTTAGTGATATAAGCATTGGTATCTAGACCTAGGAATTAACTGGTCAGGGATATACACCACTAGGTTTCTTCATTGAATTGGTTGAGGTCAATAGGGTAAGACAGGTCGATGGGTTCACTATCGGGTTTAGAACAGGCCTTCAGGAAGGTTTCTCTACGTTCGACTGTAGACTCTCTAAAACAACGTATAATACTCTCTTCTTGGTAGTCTTGGGATATATGGACGAATTCGTCGGGGATATCTAGGGTTTTGCGGATGACGAAAGCTTGGAATGAACAAATGATTTTAGACTTTGGTTTATTCATAATGACACCTTCGGTAACACAGAAATTGTCTACACACCATTCGACAAACTCAAGGAAATGGGGGGTTTGGCCAACAGAGAAGAAATTAAAGAAAGATTTAAAAGCACCGCATGTATCTCCACCTCGATTCTTAAGATTTTGCAATTTTCTCTTGGTGGTTTCAATAGCCTCTCCTACCAGGATGGTATCAAAATATCAACATTCTCATCCACCAGACTTTCTTCTACCCTTCGACCTGTGGTCTCAGGTTCTACATCATCTCTCACCCCTACCACTACTATTATGTCCATTTTTTAATAGCACTGAGAAGGTATCAGGGGCCTACCTTGTTCTGCAGCATAGTCGCCTGGTTGTTCTGTGCTGACGCTCTGTATGTGGTTTGATATTCGACAGCTTCGAGGTTTTTTAAAAGCCAAATATTTGTAACTTCATGTGGGCCTCTTTATAGATTTTCACACAACATAACCTTCGTGCCCTTCCCAAGCTGTTTGTACCGTAGGTATGTGAGGTTCTTTATGCTACATCTTCCCCTACCTCGTACGCGTGCAGCTCAACCATCGATCGAGACCGATTTTCTTCACAACCGTTGATCTGGATGGACCCCACCATTCTTCACAAAGCAAGGTTCTGTTTCCCTCCGTGCTAATCCATATTGTGAAATGAACTATAACCGCTGATCTCCCTCCATTCTCATAGGGACTGTCGATCAAAACAGCCCATACCACTTTTCGTAATCTGCAATTGCTGTTGTGTCTTCGCAACTCTGGGGTGTGAAATCAATTTCAACCGTGGATCTTCTTAGATCCCATTTTCGACCATTGGATGCCTCCATCCTTTAAACCATTTTGCAATTGTGGAAAGTGGCTTTGGTCGGGCATGTTCGTGGTGTGAAATGTTTTGACACCATTGATCTTCTAGCTGATCAATCTCAACCTTCGATAATGAGTCTCACTTAATGCTTTTAGCACGCCCAACGCTCTCTTCTTTACCCTACTTTTCTGATGCACAGACTGTTTCACTGCTTTCGACATTCACCACCGAGGCTTATTCCAATGGCTGAGTGTTATCTTATGTGTGCCATCAGCCCCTTCTATGAATACTAAGCTACCTTCCCAACACTTCTCGATGAGTTTCAAATTCCTGGGTATCTCTTATGACCAAAATTTAACAGAGTGTTAACACCATGTTTTGTTGGCTAGTTTCCTTAGTAGTCTGTGAAACCCAACGGTGCGTTGGCTTGACTATGGATATTTTGGTTTTTTGGGCTGTGTGTGAGCCTGTTATTTCCCTAGTGCCTTGTGGAATCATGTATAGCTTGGGGGTGGCAGTGATCTTGAGAGAATGATAAGCACATTGGCCTATGTTTGGGTGGAACATTGCAACGACGTAGCTAGTGCAGGCCAACTGAGACAAAGCATCTCGAATGCTTCATCCAATCTGTTGAAATACTTGGATTTTCCACAATAGAGTTGGGCTTGTTCTTTGTTCCCATGGTTAATCTGTAGAGTCATTTTGACATCAACTGAATCAACATTTTGGATTTTGATTCAAAATAATTGAATGGGGTAAGAAATACATGAGTTTTCTCCATTTCTTCTTGCGCACTGAGTGAGAAAGACACTGGAACTACTTGTAATGCAAACACTCAATTTCTAGAGGAGGCCCTAGATAGCAAATCAAACTCTTTGAATTCAAATTGTAGCTTCAAAGAGCTCTGATACCATGTGAAAATATGATTCACAAAAATATCTAGGAGCTAAGAGAATCCTCACTACTTAATAATTTCAAAAATTATGCAGAAAACAATGTAAAAGAGAAAAATTAACACATAGAGATGGTGCCAATAACTGAAGTTTCTATTACTTCCGAACATGTAAGTATGTCTGGAACAAAATTATACTACAATAGGATAAATTTTTTATCCTTCGGAGCTAAATTGGATGGATACATGTGGCAGGATTAGATTAGACCTCAAACACCCCTAGGTGGACCAATGAGCTCCCAAACCACCTCAAAGAGTCACGAATGGCCACATGAACATGGGTGAAGCATGTTAAGACATAAATGATAGTAGGATAGGTGTTTTGGAGTGCACAGGTGAGTGGGAGTGGCTCTAGGAAGCATTTAATGGTCAAAAAGAGAAAAAAAACACTCAAATACAATGCATGGGCGCCTCTGGTCAAACTAGTTCCTTTTTTTAAGGATTGGGGGCACTCCAAGGATTGAAATTTAATTAATGAGGGTGCATGAGTCTCCTGAATGATAAAATGTGGGAACTTGGGTGCATTAATGAGTCCAAAACTTCCAAATACCTTAGTAGACCAACATAACCAAGGTTTGGACCATACAACATAAGTGCAAATCAAATGAAGGTGCGTCCTAGGTGGTATGTGGCCATGGTACAAGGTGGTATGATGCTCTAACATCACTCTATATTTCATCTCATTGAAATGCATTCCAATCCATACAATGAAAATGATTTAGACAAGTCTGAATACACAATTGAAGATCTACTTTTGGAGGAGCATAAGGCACTCCAAAGTGACTTTGAAAAGGTTGGAAATCCAATCATTAATGATGAGGATTATGGAAATGAAGTAGAGGTAGAGATTCATGAATTGGAGTGAAATTCACTTCAAGGTGACTACATTGGAAAAGAAAGTGAAGATGAATGCACATCCAACTTATTTGTGGGTGATTTCCAGATCACTGCTAAGGATGTTGGTTCATGTGAGGATGGTGAGACATATTTTGGATCATATCCAAAAGAATATTATAAATTAATATTTATAGTCACCTCTTGAGCCTCATAATGAATAAGAAGACAAGGACACACCATTTGGGTATGAACCCAAGAATTTGGTGGAAGATCATGCCACGATAGTGTCCGTACATGAAGATGATGAATATGGAATTCCAATGTATGATGGACTTTATGGTCTATGCAAATATCACATTTCATTGCGACCTTCAAATATTCCCTCCACTTCATATCATGGAAGTGATTTTGTAGAAGATTTAAAAGCTGACCAGTATGTTGAGAATGATATTTGTGTTGTGTATCTATTCCATAAGAAAGATGGTCTTATGTGCCAGCTATTGGAAGGAGTAACCTTGGTGGAGGATCTTCTTTGTGAGCCACATAATTTTAGTGGATCATTGAAGGAGGATAGAGAGAATCTTATGGCATCCATGAACAACTTTCTTGACACCAATTCCTTGGCGACAAGACGTTGTTCGAAAGCTTCTGTAGGAGCCTTGAAGGAGAATCATGTTTGGAAGAATTCATAGCAATTAAATAAGGATTGGTCAATATGAAGGATAGCTACATGAACTTACTATCATATAGATATCATCTCCTTATGATGGCTGAAATGTACCATAGTGCACTCAAGAAGGAATAAGAAGAATAAAAAAGGCTCATTAGTAAGTTGGAGATCACCAGTAATTCATTAAAGAGCACACAAAGAGGCCTTCAAGAGTTAAAGTTACAGACTTACCAACTTCAAAATCATTTGAAGGTGCCACACCTTTCATTTTGCATGGAAGGAAATGTTTTGGGTATAATGGAGGAATCTCATGTGGAGGATGAACATGATAAAAGTTAATATTTCCAAGTGGTGGTGAAGGAATGTACCATAGAATATATTGATCAGACACTCGTCTCATTGTAGAAGTACCCTCAAGAGGATATACCATTCATATATGCAAGAAAATACACTTATTTTCTAAGGATTGGATAAGTGAGTACATATTGGGAATTTAGACCCAAGGTTGCACAAGTCTAGCTTGTAAATGTAAAGAATTTTTCTTGAGGCATGCTTTGGAAGAAGGACCCCATGATCATCCTATGGAAAGGATATTTTACATCAGAGGATGCGGCTGATTATATCCCATGTAGATCAGAAAACAAAAGTACTTATTCATCCATTGAATGGGTGGATAGATGCCTCATTGAAATGGATACTTTGGGAGGCAATATTTTTCTTTGTTTATGCGGTGAATTTTTTGTTATACCTGACATTTCCTTGACATGCGTGCATCAACAAAGAAATATTATGCATCCACCATAAATATCCTATTGTCACGCCTCCATGGATGGGGTTTACCACTACATGGCATATTTTGAATCATCTAATAAGAAAATTCCAACTTGCATTCATGGCAGGTTGAAGTCATTTGTGCATGTAAGAAGAAAATTGGCACAAAGTGAGATCCAAGCACTTATTGAGCTTGAGAAGAAGGATGAAGAGTTATTAGCTATGGGAACGATGGTTGGGTACATGGAAATTGGATCAGCAAGTAAAGGTGATTATTGTTGGCTCCCTGTTTTGTCCATATCCTGTCTACATTTTGAATAAGGAACCAAGTGTTTTAACCAAGTTTTCTCTAGGTTTATTGTTCGTTTAGGCTTCCTTTGTATAAGTTTTAAAGACTACTTCATGAAGCCTTTGATAAGGTATTTTTACTATCATTTCACCTATTTCATTCAAGTTTAAACAGAATTTCAATGGTCACATCTAATGAATAATTATTTGGCATACATAATCTTTTTATTATGCATATTTCTCACTCACCTGATCCTGCACCTGATCCAACACTCAATCCGGCACTCACGTCATTAATCCAAGAACCTGGTTTCAAGATTCATTTTTGAGCAAAAAATGATGGATATGGTTAAACCATTTGAAACCCACTTCATAAATGACCCCATTTACCCCTAATTGCAAGCAATTTTCAGAATTTTTAAATGAATTTGGAGAAATCCTTTCCAAAACAGACATGATTTTCCCATATTTTGTGTTGGTTATTTTCTAAGTTATTGAACGAACTTCTAATTCGTTTGGGGATTGATCTAATCCATTATTCTATATATTTTTTTGTATAAATGGGCCTCTTCAGGCTGAGGGAAGATATAGGCATATATAAATGCTGTAAACATTGACTTAGATAATAAAATATGCTTCTGTACTTTCATTTAAGTTTTTAATTCCTAGTTGAGCAGTATTTGGAGGGTGGCCCACCTTCAATCGATGTAGGTATATTTTCTGTGAATATCTTCATTTAATCGCATTACTGTAAGAAGTTTTCTTATATATTGCTTGTTCATACTATTGTTTCTTATTTACACACTTCTATCAACAATTTCAGAGAAAGGAATAGGGAAGAAAAGATTCGAAAGGCTTATGTTAGCTAATGATTTGTAAAACACTGTGAGATATTTAGGATTTCATGAGATTTATTTTATTCTGCTATGTTCGCATTAATAGCATGAAAATGGGGTTTTACCTTGTAGATTTAAATCCTTTCATAGATTTAATCTGTCAATATTGAGTTTTAGATCAACAAGTAGGATAAAAATATCAATCATAAGGCTATTCTAGGTTTGAGTTCTTTTTGTTTGAGTGAATAGGTCTTGTTGTAGAGACTATTGCTTACATTAGTGAATTGTGGCCAGAGTTTATAATTTAATGATTTTAAATTTTAAGCACTATCAGTGTAGGGATTTCTTGTGCTTAGTCTAATGAAAGCTTAGATTCTGTTGGAAGACTTGGGTAAGTTCATAATTTTACATTGTGTTAAAATTTGAAGCTATATATTTTTTTCTTGGGTTAGTGTTTCCTTGTTTATGCTCTGTTTTCATTGAAAAAATAGTTTTTCAGTAGAAAGCATTTCCATTTCATCTTAAATCGAATAGTAAAGAGATTTAATTTAGAGTAGTTCATGTAATGATTTTATTATTTAATAATAGTTTGTATGGGTGTGTTAAGTTCTTATTATCAGTTTAGTAGAAGAATCGACTGGTTAATGATTTGATTTTTAGTTTTAAAATTTCGGAGTGATTGTGTGGATCTATGAGATAATTTTGATGGAAATCATTTTATCGTTAGCATAGCCAATGAGATAGTGTTATTGTGATATTTGGAAATCTTGATAGTCTATTTTGTTTGAATTTGAATGTAGTAGCAATAATCATTAGATCTGAAATAAATTTATTTTGATAGTCAGATAAACTGTTATAGGACTTAGAACTCGGTTGTGAATTAGGTTTCTTCATTGCATGAGTGAATTGTGATTGTTGAATTTGAAATACTGGAATAACTTTAGATTCTCTTAATTATGAATATAAGATTGGAATTTGTTATGTTATCTAGTATTTGATATTTGAGGTAAATGTAAGTAGATGAAGTGTTAATTGTAGAGTTTGTTTTGGTTTATAAACATATGACTTCCTCTTGATAGATTCAAATAAGTTAGAACTTGGATTGATGCATGAATGATTTACTAAATTAGATTTTAATATCTCTTTTTTCTTAGTGAACAAATGAATAAATTAGTTTTGTGATTTCCTTTTGGCATTAACAGAAGTTGATTCTCAGTAAATTAGATCATGTTAGAATCATCTCATAGCTCTTCGAAATTATAATAGTAATTTAACCCTATATTGTATTACCCTACACATACCGTGTAACTACTCAAAGCTTACCTACCTTCGTTGATAATTAAATTGTAATTTCCCTTTACGGAGATTTGGGAAAGAGTGTTTTTTGGACAATTTTTGAGCTTAACTAGTCATGAATCTAGAGGGTTCCAAGTTTCACCCAATGGTCCCAAATTTTGAATGAAAGTATGGGGTGAGTATTAAAACATCCCAATTTTTTTTATGGACACTTTTTATCTAAATTTATACCTCTGCAACCTTATTTTGGGATGATGACAGAAATGCCAAAATTACTAGGTAATTGTGATGAAATCCCCCATAGGGTGGAGGTCTAGTGGGATTCCCAAATCATGTACAAAACTCCAAAATTTGTAAGAATAGTATGGGTAATAATATAATACCTCATGGAATGTAATTACACATATTTATTAGTTTTGAAAACTGGTTATAGAGTTCTCCCTTTGTTTGATAACTTTCAGTGAAATTGTTATGGGGAAATTGCATAACTAACTCAATTTTGACATATGAAAGATAGAGTTAAAGGATAATATCAGGATGTGACATATAGATACCATATAAAGAATACAAATTTATTCCCCAACAGTATTAAACACCATATAAATCCCCTCATACAAGTCTTGTATATAACTCATTCAGTATGGTAGTCAAATACATGAAAACTAGTGAATTAGTAGCATGGAATTAGTATACAACTCATTCATTATCCTCTAATGAACCGAGATATATATGCTTGCATTCTATACAAATAAAAATACCTTTAATTGTAAATTGGAAACTATCTTCCGAACACCAAAATGAAATACAAATTTGGAGGTGTCAGCTGCTCCCATGAGTTGTAATCTCTCACCTTTAGGAAGACAGAGTTTTTCCAAATTGTAGGGAAACCCATTGTGGATATTATAGTCCACCTTACTATTACCTTATTATACATGGAATTGGCCTTGTAACTTCTGAAATAACTCCTTGAAGTCCTCATCTTCTATGTATTCCTCCTTGTATGTGTCAAGGGTAAAATGCATTACTAACCATTCATATAGACATTTCATAGTTTTAAAGGAGGTATTATAGGTGTCTTCTTCTTTGACACGTACCTAGTGGTATCTTAATTTGATATCCAACTTAGTGAAGTACTTGTCATGTTGCAACTAGCCTAGTAAATCATTGATCTTGGGTAGATGGATGTAATTCTTGAGGGTGATCTTATTCACATCTATGTAGTCAATACACATCCTCCAAGCCCCATCCTTCTTGGATAATATGGAAATAGGTGACCCACAAGGTGAGGTCCTTAATATAGTATTTGTTGCAACTACTTCTTAACTTCTTTTTCCTTCAAAACAGACTGATTATACAATCTGAAGTTGAACAATGGAAAATCTAGAAATAGTTGTATCTCACGCTCAACTTCCCTTTTAGGAGGTAGTCCTATAGGCTCCTAGAACACTTATGTGTATGTCTATAAGAGATTATACAACTAGTGTTTCTTCTCTCTAGTACATCCCTCTAGATATTTATTTACTTTTACTAGGAAATTGTGACGAAATCCCCCATAGGGTGTAGGCCTACTGGGATTCCCAAATCATGTACAAACCTCCAAAATTTGTAAGAAGAGTATGGGGAATAATATAATACCTCATGGAATGTCATTACACATATTTATTAGTTTTGAAAACTAGTTATAGAGTTCCACCTTTGTTTGATAACTTTCAGTGAAATTGCTTATGGGGAAATTGCATAACTAGCTTGATTTTGACATATGAAAGATAGAGTTAAAGGATCATATCAAGATGTGACATGTAGATACCATATAAAGCATACAAATTTCTTCCCCAATAGTATTAAACACCATATAAATTTTGTTACGAAGAAAACGTCCTATTGATTGGGGTACCACAACAAACAGAGTAACCGCAGAAATCAATCCCTTCCAATATGCAAGAGAAATAAAACATCTAACACTAAAGGATCTTGAAACACCTTATTAAAGATGGTTGATGTAGATCCCCATTGATATTTTCCAATCCTGCTTGTTTTAACAATTTGCTCTCTCAACAATCAACAAACAAGACAAGCATGCTATATAATGGTGTTAGACCTACTCTAGAATATATAATAAAAAACGTATAAGCAATTAAAATCATCCATGGATTCAATATTCATTTAAATGCACATCATTGGAAAGGAAAAGATATTTCTATTAATATAAATTATAGATTACAAGAATGACAACCTCTGTCAGCATGTTTGCGAACCAGAGAAACTGAGTCCTCCACCTGGGCCTCCACCACAATCCTCCATCTCTCGATAGTAAGGTCACAACAAAAGGAAAGCTTGGGAAGAACACCAAGTGATCCAAGGGACAAAGGGATGTAGAATCAATTATAAGCAAGCTATGACAACAATGGAATATAGTTTTCTTGCTCTTCAATTCCTCTCCTTTCAATGCATCCAAAGGGTTCTTTATATAGTGCTTCAATGGGGTAATGGAAGGTCAAATCCGAGCGATCTCAAGGCATATGGAAGGCCAAGAGACAAGTGAATCGGATCCAAATCAAGGGAAACTCCAAAAATATTTGTCCTTTTGCACACATCTTGATGTACGCGGGTTTAAGGGTTATATCCGCGTATATACGCGAGAAAGGGTTAAAAAGTCGCGTATGGAAAATAACATGTGTTTTTAGGGATGATAATGGAAACATAAAAGGTAAAAAAATAGTCCATGGGGTCCAAAGAGTCTACAGAGGGATAGGGAAGGCCATAAATGTGTGATCTACCATGTGTGGTAAAATCAGTTGTAACAGATGCTCCGTAATGTGTGAGGTCAGAGGGGTGATACGATGGCCAAAATACATTATAAGTCCATCCCAGAAGTGGAGTGATGAAGAACCAGGTGGAAGAACCAGCCATCCAACAATATAGTACAAATATCTCTACATATGATTGCAAGTACATACAATAGTCCCAGATACATAAGAGTATAATGGCCATGAATAGGCATGATACAAAATATGACATGTGTGGTCATCGCCACGTACAATATAGATAGATCAGAATCTCCATGATGAAGATATACAAAGGATCATGATCTCCATGAAAGCTGAATATATACAATGGATCAAGATCTCCATAATGGATGAAGATATCTGAAATACACTAGAATCAAGTCACGAGAGCTGAAATCTCATGAACACTGGCACAATCGAGGAGGTAGCATATATGAAATGCCACCAATATGGAAAGTATTCTACACAAACCGCTACGAGTACATGTCCTACTATGTGAATAGAGGTGTCGAGGTCAAACATAGTAGTCCATCATCTAATTATAGATCATTGATGTATACTGTTAACAGACATGAGATCACCCACCGATAATGAAAATGGGAACCAAGGTACTAAAGTGAAATCTAACAAGTGTGAATAAATGTGTTGAGGTCGAACACTTGAAAGAATCCATTGATCAGGGGACATTGATGTATTCCCAAAACTGTCGATGGCAAGAAAACTTGCCACTGATGACTACAAGTCTCAAGGCACTCAAAATGACTCTAGAATCCTATCCCAGAATAAATGATCTCAAGTCGATGGGATGAAATCCACTGGAAGGAGGGCATTAAGGCATACCCCATAATCCAACAGGAGGTACTCAACAAAGCTGTATAATGTGGAAAGACACGATCATAATGTGCACAAACCACTACTAGTACCGGGAATGACTGACATGCAAAGTCAAGAAAACTGAGGAATGGCGAACTCAGGATTCAGCTTCCTTTGAACAAGAGAATAAATGTGAATGGTGACTAAATGTAGGTAGCATAGACTCAATATACAAAACTAGGACATCTCTGCGACATAGGAGGCATCGACAGAGGCTCCATAGGGACTGAAAGCTTAACCAGTCGGTGGAGATAAAGTCAGAGAAATGAGTACAACTCCTAAAGTCAAACTATTAAGCCAACCAATGGATGTGATATACAGTGCTCTGTTCGAAGGTAAGATGACTCGACTGCTACGAAAGATAACATCTTTCATGTCCGGTTTTTTTATTTTTTTGGACTTTTTTCAAATATTTTGAAAAGCTTGAAAAAGAACAAAAGTGCTTTATAGTTACAAACTAGGAGGAGACGAGTGTCAAGGGGAAAACAAACTAGTTCCAAGCAATGGAACATACCTATGCTCAATGCAAGGAAACATGTGTAGGATAATGACACTCGGGGGAAAGTACCCTCCCAGTAAAAATGGGGAATCAAGATGCAAAAGATATATAAAATGGCTCTGCATGGCTAGAAATGATACAAGCTCGGGCTATATGGCTGATAATCAAAGTCAGGGAAGCTGACATAAGGCTCAATAAGGAAAGAAAAACTCATGATAATGCAATTACAACTGGACATAAGGGAGTCCTAGGGAAAAGGCCAGCAAAAAAGATCAAAAGGAGTATGAGGCTCTTGCGCAAAGTCATGGCGATACTATACAAAGGACTCCCCCACCCTAAAGTAAAAATGTTGGCATGGGCACTAAATGAAAAACAGGAGCTAACTAGAGTACCCATGTATCGTCAAGCTCTACCATTCACATCATGTCACTTCTAAAAGCAATAAGAAGGTTCCGTGACAAGATAGAATGGGTTCGTACCTAAGGTTATAATGAAACATTCATAAGGTCATGCAAAGTGCAAATGGATGTGAAACCTAACCTATATTCCAGTTTAAACATAATACCTGAAATCGGCATGAACGGGTCAAAACCGCACTCAAAATGGACTCATACATCATCAAATTAGTTCAGAACGGTCCAAAATGGTCAAAAACGGTCAAAACTATAGAAAGTGGGTAAAAAATTTCAAAAACTTTCTATAAAAAGTAAAAAATTTAAAAATTGCATATCATTTGAAATTTTTACCCATTTGAGCTCAAAGCTTCCAACTCAAATTTTGGGAGCATCGTCCGGCTAAATTTGACACCGTTTGATCCAGGGAACTCCTCATGTCCTCCACTTCCTATTTCATGCAAATTTTTTAAGTTTTCATGGTCCATTTAATTTTTTAAGCCATCCTAAAATGTGCGTTTTATCCCACGTGGGTATCGAGGTTTTTTCCGTGTATAGGGCTAGCCATACGCAGAAAAAATGCCCAAACCCGCGTACATACGTGGCTGTTTTGCAAATAGTCACGTATGTGGCCGTAAATGAGATTTTCAAGGGAAAATATTAATCAAACTTCTTGTTTTTTGTGTAGGATGGTTTTAGAATGGATGGAGAGGGAACATGGTGATGTGGAAGTGGCCACGCAAGGTGACTTAATGGCCCAACAAGCATTGCGTACATGCGGTTTGTATAAGGTTTGGTGTCTTGGAAGCCTGAGAGCCAAACCAAGACTCCTCTAGATGCTAGTGGATTACTGGGATCCAGACTCTGAGTCTTTTCACATTGAATGGATGTCGCTCAGTATAGAAATTGAGGACATATACTTTATCACTGGATTATCCCGATGAGGAGAGGTGGTAAATATCTGATCTCGCAGGACAGGAGGTGAACTGACTATTGATGAGTACATTGCATTGTACTGCTCTCCAGACACAGAAAAGGTTGGGAGTTAAATCACAACAAACTCTATCCAGGTGCTGGGACTGAAGGCCATACTATTGGCATTAGGCAGGGTAGCCAGATTAGCTTTAGTCCACTCACCCTCTCGGCCACTGATGTTCTATGAAATGGTGTATGAGACCCACAGTGTATGACTGGAGCACTGTGATGTTGAGAAACATGTGGCAACAGCTCAGTGACTGTAAGATGGGAAGGGTGAGAAACTTCAGTTTCGGTAGCAATATAGAGCACATTCTTCTTTGAGTGTGTACCAGGGCTAAGCCCTAGAGTGGACATTCCTCCACACAGAGTTCGAGATCTGGCCCAACGATGTTGGGAAAATGTTATGCGTAGGTTGGGTAGAGGTAGGGTGGCTAACCCCTACCCAGCAGAATTATTCCCATGGTGGCAGAGGTAGATCATTTCCATCGATGACTATCCCTATGCAGGGACAGAATTCCGTGGAGATCCGAACATGCCCCTACCACCAGGAACGACATAGGTAACAAATCCCAAACCCACTATGTATTCTTGATTCCTCAATAATTCATTGAAATGAATCGAGACCTTTAGCTTAGCTAGCTCATTCTATAGGTTAAACATGGGGGGGGATTTTTCTCAACTCGGCAGGTGGCATGGGCTTCAATTATTTCACATTACTACTCCCCTTTTCCACTTCTCTAGGTGCTACCATCCCCTTTTGTTTTTCATCTCCTTTCCCTGGGCTGGTCTGACTACTAGAAGGTTGGTCTGGGTTTAATCCTCCTTTATGTATAGCAACGTCCCTATTTCTCAATTTGATATTCCTGACATCATGTATAGCATGCATATACCCTTTATGATATTGCTCCAATTCCCTCGTCAAGGTCTTATCATCCATTTGAACGAACATATCATGTTCCTCTTCAGTCAAGTAGATCTCAGAGTCCAAATCGTCGAAATGATGGATATGATCCTCGACGGACTCGACCTCATCTTCGATAGCCACATAGTTTTCAAGGGAAGGAGGCTTGATGGGTTGTTCTTCTGGGTTTCTTGGATTCCTCACATCCCTTGGTCTGTTGGGTTGGAGCGGGAGAGGGACTTGTCTCCTGAAGTTAGGATTCCTTATCTAAAGTTCATTCTGCTCTCGGTTCATCGGCTTTGCCTCCACTATCAGCTTGTCTATCAATTTTTCCATAATTTTGAGCATCATCCCAAATTTTGTATCACTGGATGAAGAGGCAGAAGTAGTGGGGTCTTCCTCTTCTCTTCCTTTCCTTCTGTCAACCTCCGCCCCTGGTTTAATTTTTCCACATGCCATCATATTGGCCTCTACTTCTAGGGCATTGATGAACATGGCGGGGAGGGTGTTTAGATGCCTCGGGGGATGGTTTGATATCGGTAGGTATTGAGTTGTAGACCTGCATGAATCTACTAGAAAACTCATGGACCGATCATTAGAGGAAATTTCAACTCAAAATGGGCCTCCTAAAATGAACTAATAAAATAATAGTTAAAATAATAAAATAATATTTATTAATTTTGGAGGAAGAAAAGAAAAAAACCACTTTTTTGTTTGTATTTTTGACATATCTCCCCGTGTTTTTACTCAAATTTCGATCGGGAGAGCTCGTTGGATGCGGAATTAAATTCCACATCCAACAAATACCCACTCGGCATACTTTTGATGAACCCCGCTACCCCAAAAACAAGAAATACCTGAAAAAATGGAATGATGATGTCATCATTTCATTTTTTCAGTTATTTATTTTTTTGGGGGTAGCGGGGTCTGTCAAAAGTATGCCGAGTGGGTACTAGTTGGATGAAAAATTTAATTCCACATCCAACGAGCTCTCCCGATCGAAATTTGAGTAAAAAAACAGGGAGATATGTAAAAAATACAAACAAAAAAAGTAGTTTTTTTTATGATACCTATCCCCAAATTTATATTAAAAAAGTGCTTAAGACCTATACGGTATTTCAAATTTAAAGCAATTTCATTGGCTGACACATGATGACATGGAATTTGAATAAAATTTAAAAGGCCATTTTGAGTTGAAATTTCCTCTAATGTCAAAACCTCCTTTCTTGAGATTGTTATACTGAGACAAGGCCTGTAACGTGCTCTGTTTATCATCCCACCTTTCTAGAAACATGGTTTGAAAACCAGCGAAGCTGCCAATAGATCTAGGTGGAAAATATTTGTACCACTTCTTGGCTTCCCCAAACAAACTCTGAGCTAACAACCACATTTTGACATCTTCATCATCCACCTCTTCCAGGTCGAAGAAGTCGTCAAACTTATCCACATGGTATCTTGCTGAGACATTTTCCTCCCCATCATAGAGTACGATTCTTTGGGAATAATTCATGGGGAGGTCATGTAAAACTGAAAGTAGGGCTAACGAGGAAAATCTAGCAACAACCATCAGGGTAGGTTGATTAGGAACATACAGGGGTTTAGGGAACTGGGCATCTGAAAGATAGGGGCTATCTCTTCAGCTTTTGGTGGGGTCTCAAAAGGTTCAGCCACAAAGAATCAAGCACATAGGATTGCAGAGTATTAGGGCTAACCCCCACTTTCCTTAGGTCGGATTTTGATTTAGATTTGGTTAGTAGTCTTTCATCCCTAACCCCCATTCGGATTCTACTATGCCATACAAATATTGAGATGACGAAGTACCAAATAAGAGAAAATCCACTTTCTCTTTATTTCTACTCCTAAGTATTCTTTCTGGATTATCCACACTTTGTAAAGTTTCGGGATCAGGGTTACCTCCAGTATGGGTATTTCTGGAATCCAATATCTCTAGTGCGATATTGGTCGAAGTGGGTGTGGAGTTTCCAGGACAAACAAACAACCCTCTTGCGAATTTAGAAATTTTTGTTTGCCCACAGAAATATCTTTCTTTCTGGCCACCGGTCTCCTTAGTGGAATCACCTTCCTGAATATTTCAGTGGAGTCGCCAGGGAAAATGATACAACCTTTTTCACGTGCAAGAATCTTTGTTTGCCCACAGAAATCCTTTATCCTTTGAATCTTTGTCGATCTTCCCAGGGATGATCTTCAACTCATCCCCGACAACGGTGCTAGTTTGTTAGCACTGGAATTGAACCAAAGGTTGTGAAAGGCTCACTCCCATGTAACAGCAGAACCACTTTCAAAGAGAGAGCTGGCCTTCTACTCTTTCGAGAGGGATCTCTCACCAAATTTTAACTATGCCAGATATATACAAGTGAAACTATAGATTGTTTGTAAAATTGGTCAAAATGAAGCACAGAACCATTGGGTGATGGAGTCAAGATATATAACAGAAATAAACAGAACTTATGCAAGCAATTTCAAGATAGGGGCAAGATAGCCACTCGGTCACAATCGATTTATAATTGTCTAGTGAAAAAGAGGAACATGAAAAGACCATCAACACAGAGCATTGAAAAATGAATTTTGTATCAACTTTAGAAGAAAACTTTGGTGAATATCTAAAACAATAGATGGAGCATAACAAGTATGAATTCCAAACTGTTATACACTACGTTTCAAATATGAAAGAAAACAAAATGTGCAAGATAAATTGGAAAAACATTCACATAAGAAAGGAAGCTACAAACTGCAAATACGAACGACACATGAATCCCTGTAAGAAACGTCAACCTTGGCTCTACAATTTTATTAAAATTATTTCAAAAACATACACAACAAAAATTACATTGGTTTCAACCCTTTCTCCTTCTTTAGGAGGTATATTTATAGCAATGGGACTTCCCAGACCGACATCTGGGAATCAAAATTTGTTAAAACAGAAGGATATCCTCTAACAGACTCTTAGGTGGCACATTGGCTGTGATTTGCATGAAATGCCTAGACAATGAAATGTAGAATGCAAGGGGAAATATGCACAAGAGCTTCCTATATTTCCATCTGGAAGGTGACAATGGTACAAAGTTCCGAGAGAGGCGACCGCCGGAACGGGCGTGCAACATAGAGAAAACTTCCCGTGTATTATCATTGCCACTCCTACAGATGCATTTTGAACTTGGTTGACCCATATTGCTGAATGAATTTCCATAAATCGGGACCAGGCAGGGGCGCAACAGCCATGTCGTATGCTTGTGCTTTGAGCTCCATCGTTTGTGGGTATGAAGTCCTAGGGACCTCGGTACATGCGACTTTAAAATCAAACAACAATTCAAAATCCTTGGTTAATTTGTCAAAAATGACCTTCCCTGACAACGATTGTTGCATATCCCCAAACTTGCTATTTTCGAATCGACAGTGCACCAGGCACTCCTGATACTCCTTCTAGGACATTAAAGGACCCTTTTCCTCGCAGAAAAAGGGTAGTCCTTTGCTAACCAGTGGTCTAAATAGCTTGACGACCTCCTGGACTTTGTGCTCAATAAATTCTATTATGGCCCGTACGGTCTCCAGCATCATGTGCTTACCAAATACCTTTCTATCTCCAGAGACATCGACAACCCTGTTTTGGATACCGTATCCATCGGTGGAATCGTCTGAAAAAGATCTTAGGAAATCAATGGAATTCTCCACTGTCGCCAGGGGCCTTTTCTGTATTTATTATAATACTATCAAGACATTTTTCTTGGCTTCTGCCATAGTGCCTTCCTAGTCTTCAACAAAATATAGATAAGGCTGGAACTTGTCGGCTTTTATATTGATCTAATCCCCGATCAAATGCCTAGCTCCTTACAAAGCAAGTTTACCGACCACCTGTTGACTCAACTTGGCATTTTGTTGTATCAGTCCTTGGCACTTCTTTTCTATCTATTCTCTTCCTTGTTTCTCTTGGACCCTTTCTTTTTCTAGTTCCTCGATCTATTGTTTTAGTTTAATGAGCTTCGTATCTTTTAGGCCTATTTGGGACATTGCTCTAGAGAGGAAACTGGTATCTATCTCTCTAGCAACACCTATGGATTGAATTGTACTCTCTGTTCTTCTTCCTTCAAGCTCTTTTTCCTTCATTGCTAATCTGGTTTTTAACTCCCCATTGGTTTTCTTCAACAGCTGGATGTCTACTTCCCATTGCCTTTATTTTTCTTCAAGCTTTAGCCGCTTATCTTTGTAGTCGGTAAGCTCGGCGTTCAATGTATATTTTTCTCTTTCAAAGTCAGCCTATTCTTCTGCTTGAGCGAGTTGGGTGGCAGGGATTTTTAACTTCTTCTTTGGGGTCTGGATCTCCTTCTCTTTGTCATTGAGCAATTTCTGAGCCAAACTCCCTTTATGTGTCGGTCCTTCTATTTGCATTGCTTCATTCTGTAAACTGTTGATTTGGGTTTTGAGTGCTCTGTTCTCCACTCTCACTTTCCTTAAAAGGTTTAAAGTTTTTTCTTTACTTTCTTCCAGCTTGGACACCTGTATGGTAGCCTTAAGCAATCTAGTATTCAATATATCTCCAGTCTCTTTGAGAGATTCACACTGACCTCTGACACCTTCTTCCCCATTGCTAAGGCTAGGCTGAGAGTGTCAGTGGCATGATCTCTTACAATTTTTCAGTGCCACATTGCGGTAAGGCAACTGCGATGCCTCACTATATAGTTCTGTTGTCTCCTGGAAAGTTTTGTCATCCCTCTCTAGGTTAAACTATATCAAATATATACTCTTGTACTTGCAATCCAGCTGTCTTGGGCTCTTCCTGTTGCTGTTCTTTCACTAAATTCTTCTTCTTCACATGTCCTTTTGCCTGGCCCTTTTTAACTGGCACCGATTGCTGATCCCCGTTCTATTTTCTGCTTCTTGGGCATGCTGGCCATGTCCACTTCTTCAGTGTCCATGGGCTCTGGAACCCCTCTTTTTATTGAACTCTTTGAATAGCTGACCAGTGATGAGAATTCCCTGGCTATTGCAGCTACTCTAGCCAATTCTCTTTGGGGAGAAGCTACCCCTGGTAGCTGTGAGCCAGTGCTCTGCTTTATGCTGGTATCCATTAGGGCGGGATTAAGGAAATCATCCCAGTTTGCTGCTTCTCTAAGTCCAGATATTTCAATATGTTCAAAGGCCTGCATTTGTGAGCTTTCCTCCTTTTGGAAATTATCTGGTGAGGGTCATAATTTCCCGCTTGTCCCAGGGAAAACTCCATGCCTCTAAGAAAATTGGTAATAAGGGGGAAAGCAGCCCTATTTCTAACTGTGTATGGTCCTACTTCCCATGGGAAAATCAAATTTGAACTTTGCTTAAAGTTCAAGAAGTGCTCTTCTTCAACAATGAGTTTTTGTTGTATGAATTCCAGGGAGAAAACCTTGGAAGTTAGGAAGCTGGCAGAAATTAGGGTGGGTACATGAAGCCATAAATCCTTATGGTTGTTCCAAATTCTGTGAGGAACTAGTCCCCTATATTTGTCCTGCTTAACATTTGTAGCATTTGCCTCATCTCAGGCAACACCCTAGGAAACCTTTCTTGAAAGAAGAGTTTGTATATTTCGGCCATCAATTGATTCATGAATTTACAGTAATTAGTGGCCATATCAGTGGTGATTTCCGGCTCTGGTACTTGTAGGTATTCCTCATTATAAGCTATACATTCTCAACAAAAGGACTAGAATCTGAACATTCTAGTGCCATGGAAATTCGCTAACTAAGAACGGATGTTCTCAGCCAGGAACTCATCAAACTTAAGGAAACACGATTGACAGGGTTATCCAGGCAATTCAGGTTCGGTTGGACAAGTACTCAGGACGAAAAAAATACTTAATAATGACTTAGTAACATAAGCATCGGTATCTAGACCTAGGAATTGACTAGCCAGGGATATACACCACTAGGTTTCTTCATTGAATTGTTTGAGGTCAATAGGGTAAGACAGGTCGATGGGTTCACTATTGGGTTGAGAACAAGCCTTTAGGAAGGTTTCTCTACTTTCCACTGTATACTCTCTAAAACAACGTATAATACTCTCTTCCTACTAGTCTTGGGATATATGGACGAATTCATCGGGGATATCTAGGGTTTTACGGATGACGGAAGCTTGGAATGAGCAAATGATTTTAGACATTGATTTATTCTTAATGACACCTTCGGCGACAGAGAAATTGTCTACACACCATTAGACAAACTCAGGGAAATGGGGGGTTTGGCCAACAGAGAAGAAATAAAATAAATATTTAAAAACACCGCAGGTATCTCCACCTCGGTTCTTAATATTTTCCAATTTTCTCTTGGTGGTTTCAATAGCCTCTCCCACCAGGATGGTATCAAAAATATCAGCATTCTCGTCCACCAGAATTTCTTCTGCCCTTCAACCTGTGGTCTCAGGTTCAACATCATCTCTCACCCCTACCAATTCTATTACGTCCATTTTTTAATAGCACTAAGAAGGTATCAGGGGCCTACCTTGTTCTGCATCATAGTCGCCTGGTTGGTCTGTGCTGACGCTTTGTATGTGGTTTGATATTCAACAGCTTCGAGGTTTTTGAAAATCCAAATGTAATGCCCCAGTTTTGACCCCGTTACATTAGATGTATATGATGTATATATTGTAATGATCATGGTGTGGAGCTAAAGGCCAAAGCCCCACCATTGATCGGTAATGCTATGTTTTGGATTTAAATTTGTCACCGATGGTATATCGGGGCATGCGGCATATATTATGTTGGCCATCATGTAAATATGCATCATAATTAATTAATGGACACAACCAGCTACGGTCGTGGCAACTAAATCGAATGGGGCATGATTTCCTAAGGATAAGGGGGGGTGAAATATTTAACTTATGGTCCAATGGGGAAAAGCCAAATGTCTATGAGAAAACCCATCAAACTGTCAACTACCTTTCTTGTCTTTTTCCCCAATCATTTATTTCTGCCAGAATGTGGTTGAGTTAGTTATTGCATGGAATGGGAAGAGTATGGGCAAAAATTCGAATTGGGCAGAGACCCATTTTTGAAAAACGTGTTCTGACTTCCTTGCAAGGAAAATGCCCAAAAACGTATGCCATTCTGCTATGCATCCACGTTTTCCATTTTCCTCACCATTCTCCTTCACGTTGGGGATTTTGGGAGCAGCTAGAGCTTTTCCTGTGTCTTTCAATTCCACGTTTTTGGTTGCTGGCTTCATTTTTCCCATGGATGGGAGGTCGTTTTTGTAGTGCTGGGGATTGGGTTGTCTTCCTCACGTTTTTGGAGCTGCTGGTGCATTTTCCATTCACGTTTTTGGAAGTTTCATGTGTTTTTACCATGGCTGTGAAGAGCCATTCACGTTTTTGGCTGTCTCACTGACTGTTGGTCTCACGCACAGACTATTTGGGGCATTTTTCCCTGCTGTGAGTTGTGCTCACGGATAAGCTTCAGGACTGTGTGTTTTTCTCCCATGTTGTGAGCTGTTTTGATGTTACGTTTGGGGTTGTGTAAATTTGTTTCTCCTGTTTAAGCTGTAATAGCTAAATTGATTGCCTGAGTGCAATTGTTGGTCTTTGGACTGTGTGAGGAGTAAGGATTTTGGCTTAGTTGCTTGATAAAACTGGTGTTAGAAACCACACAGACAGAACTAGAGGGTTTTCCTTCTTCTTCATCACCCCTGAATAGCACTGGAAGGGAATGCAGGGCCTGAGGGACTGTGTAGCAGAGAAGGGACTGATTCCTTGTGTTGGGTGTGGATGGGTGTCTTAGAGGTCAGGCTAGTTCTGGTGTGGGTATTCTTGGCTCTGTATTGAGCTCACCAGCTTAGCAATTTGCCTTCTACAACTCTTGGATGGCCTGATAAACCCAACTTAGTTGGATTGGTTGTGTTTTGGTTACCTTTGGCTATGTGTCAGCCTGCTAGTTCCCTTATTCCTTGGAGAATCATGCCCAGCTCGGGGGTGGCAGCGCTACTGAGAGATTAAGGAGCACGCTGGCCTATGGTTGGGTGGAACGTTGCAGCGACGTAGCTGGTTGCGGATCGAGTTCATCATAAGATAAGTGATCTTGTGTATTCTACCTTTGCAATTATATATTTACTGATAATGAAAATGAAATGAACATGTTGAAAGAATGATTGTGTGAATGCATGTTGTTTCCGCTATGCAAGATGAATTAATTAAGCTGTGTATGATGCACAATTGAATTTGTGCATGTTATACTGTCATGCATTCTTCCCAGCATTCTGTTTTAGTATTTCAACATCAATTTTTAAGCCTGTACATGTTCATGGGCTCTTAGCCCGGGTGATTGAAGCATTGGTCGCGCCCTCCTTGCCGGTCGGAGGCATGGGGACGTTACACCAAATATTTGCAACTTCACGTGGGCCTCTTTATAGATTTTCACACAACATAACCTTCGCACCCTTCCCAGGTGGTTTGTACCATAGATATTACTCTTTTCTATCAGAACTATAGGTATGTGAGATTCTTTATGCTACATCTTTCCCTACCTCGTACACGTGCAGCTCAACCATCGATTGAGACCAATTTTCTTCACAACCGTTGATCTGGACGAACCCCACCATTCTTCGTAAAGCAAGGTTCTGTTTCCCTCTATGCTAATCCATATTGTGAAATGAAATATAACCGTCGATCTCCCTCCATTCTCATAGGGACCATTGATCAAAACGACCCATACCAATTTTCGTAATCTGAAATTGCTGCTGTGTCTTCGCAACTCTGGGGTGTGAAATCAATTTCAACCGTGGATATTCTTAGATCCCATTTTCGACCATTGGATGCCTCCATCCTTTAAACCATTTTGCAATCATGGAAAGTGGCTTTGGTTAGGCATGTTCGCGGTGTGAAATGTTTTGACACTGTTGATCTTCCAGCCGATCAATCTTAGCCTTCGATCATGAGTCTCACTTAATGCTTTCAGCACGCCCAACGCTCTCTTCTTTACCCTACTTTTCCGATCCACAGACTGTTTCACTGCTTTCGACATTCACCACCGAGGCTTATTCCAATGGCTGAGTGCTATCTTGTGTGTGCCATCAGCGCCTTCTATGAATACTAAGCTACCTTCCCAGCACTTCTCGACGAGGTTGAAATTCTCGAGTATCTCTTATGACCAAAATTTAACAGAGTGTTAACACCATGTTTTGTTGGCTAGTTTCCTTAGCAGTCTGTGAAACCCAATGGTGTGTTGGCTTGACTATGGATGTTTTGGTTTTTGGGCTATGTGTGAGCCTGTTATTTCCCTAGTGCCTTATGGAATCATGTATAGCTTGGGGGTGGAAGTGATGTTGAGAGAATGATGAGCACATTGGCCTATGGTTGGGTGGAACATTGCAGCGACATAGCTAGTGCGGGCCAACTTTGTTTCCAGATAAGTATTCTTTTGTATTTAATATCTTCAATGAATTGTTTATGAATTAGAATGAACATGATGAATGCATGAATGAAATAAATACGTTTGGTTCTGCTATAGATTGCATGATGCATCTGTGCATGTTTTTATATTAATGCATTTATTTTTTATGCTTATGATCATGGGGCTAGATTTCCCAGTTTGACAACAACAATGTATTGGTCACATCCTCTCCATTGTTGGTATGAGGGATGGGGACATGACAGATATAGTATTCCTAGATTCTAGTGGATCTCCAACAAAATCACCAACTACTTGTATGGTATTCTTGGCCCATTTTTTATTTATGGGAGATTCATGATCTGCATGCATGTCATCAAATTCATATTCCATATTAGAATCATAAAAACCAGAGAATAAATCATCACTCATGTCATCATTGAGTGGATGGTGTGAGCAATCCCCCTTGAATAGTTCAATCTCTTGCATGGGATCTTATTCGAACGATACACTTCTATCAATGAAAGTTTTCTAAGATGATGGATCAAAGAGCTTGTATCCCTTTGAATATTCAACATATCCAATCATTATGGACTCCTTTCTTTGATGTTGCAAGGCCTTTCTCTACTTGGGGGAAATTCTAGCCCAAGCCTTTGAGCCAAAAACCCTGAGATGAGAAACATTGGGCTTGTGACCACTCCAAGCCTAAAATGGAGTTTTTTCTTCCAATGTTTTGTGTGGAACTATGTTTTGAAAATATGCAACACAATTTATGGATTCATCCCATATATTAGGATATAAATACTTAGCCTCCATTATGCATGTGGTCATCTCCTTCAATGCTCTATTCTTGTTCTCTGCAACACAATTTTGTTGTGGTGCGCAAAGAACATAATGTTTCATTTCAATGCCATTATTCTCACATAGATGTTGTAGGATATTATTAACATATTCCTTTCCATTATAATTACTTAATATATTTATCTTATTCCCACTCAAGTTCTGAAACAAAGCCTTGAATACTTTGAAGATCTCAAACACTTCAGATTTTTGCTTGAGAAAATACACTGAACAATATCTTGAGAAAGAATCTATGAATGTTAAGGAATATCTTGAGTTTCCATAGGAGGGTGTGGGAAGAGGTCCTATCAGTATGAATGGATCAAATCATGCATTTGGACAACCCTTCTTTCATTTCCCTTGTCATACTTGCGCTCTACATGCTTCCCAACAATGCATCTCTTGCATGTTCCTTTCGAAAACTTGATGCCTGCAAACCCTTCAACCATGTTTTTTTTGCTCAATGCTTGAATATATGTGTAGTTAAGGTGTCCAAACCTCTTACATCATATCTTGTTGGTCTCATTTGCATGTGACAAGAGAACATTCCATGAGGATTAAGGAAGAAAGTGTGAAAACTTGTACATTCTTGACTCATGATATGTAACACCCACTACAACAACTTGGCCTGTAGAAATTTATGATATTTCCACATATTCTTGAGTAAATATTACTCCCTTGGATGAACCTGTATGTGTCATTTGATAGACAAAGAGTAGGTTTTCTGCAATATAAGGAACATACAACACATTGTTGAAGTACCCATTGTCAAGGTTGATCCTGCTAATCCCTTTGGATGGGATCTCAAAGTCATCACCCATGAGGATGGATGGACCACTTTATGGATGTAGGACCGAGAAGCATTCTTGTGGTGAAGCCATGTTCCTTGAGTAACCTGAATCTATGATGAAGGAGGAAGAGATAGAAGATCCATCAACCAGTGCATGGAATCTATCCTTGTTCTATGAGTTCGAACCTCCCTCTTTCTTCCTTTTGCCTTTTGGAAAAGGGATGTTATTATTCTCAAGAAGTTGAACCATCATGTCAATGGTTTTATTAATGCATGCACTCTCTGGATGCCAACATTTGTGACAATAAATGCATTTGGTCTTCTCTTTCTTCTTTCCTTTGTCCTTGCTAGGTTTTGAACCCCCATCAATGGATTTGGGATTCTCCTTCTATTTCTTCTCTTGCTGCTTCAAATCCTTGGATTTATTCTTAAATTTGGCTTCATTCAAAACATATGCAGAAAGGGATTGATCCTTAGTGGATTTCATAGTACCCATTTGAACCAACTTATCGTGTTCTCAACTCTAAGACTCCATGAAGTCTTCAAGGGTAGGAATTATCCAATTTTGAACTGTCAGCTTTCCTGAATGGAATGTGGAAGCAAACATTGAATATTTAGGACCTAGATTCGAAAGAATGGAAAATATCAACCACTCTTCCTTCTTTTTTCGATGCCATACTGTTTCAACTGAAGTACCACGGATTTGAACTTGGTGAAGAAGTCTTGGATCGTCTCAAATTGAGTCGGGATCAATGTGATCAACTCATTTTCGAGTTGGTGTCCTCTCATCTCATCAGTATTCCCAAACAATGAATTGATATTGAGTAAAAATTAATTGGGTGTAGTAATAATTTATACATGAAATAAAATATCCCTCAAAATACTGAGACAAAGCATCTCGAATGCTTCATCCAATCTGTTGAAATACTTGGATTTTCCACAATAGAGTTGGGCTCGTTCTTTGTTCCCATGGTTACTCTGTAGAGTCATTTTGACATCAACTGAATCCACATTTTGGATTTCGATTCAAAATAATTGAATGGGGTAATAAATACAAGAGTTTTCTCCATTTCTTCTTGCGCACTGAGTGAGAAAGACACTGGAACTACTTGTAATGCAAACACTCAATTTCTAGAGGAGGCCCTAGATAGCAAATCAAACTCTTTGAATTCAAATTGTAGCTTCAAAGAGCTCTGATACCATGTGAAAATATGATTCACAAAAATATCTAGGAGCTAAGAGAATCCTCACTACTTAATAATTTCAAAAATTATGCAGAAAACAATGTAAAAGAGAAAAATTAACACATAGAGATGGTGCCAATAACTGAAGTTTCTATTACTGACCAACATGTAAGTATGTCTGGAACAAAATTATAATACAATAGGATAAATTTTTTATCCTTCGGAGGTAAATTGGATGGATACATGTGGCAGGATTAGATTAGACCTCAAACACCCCTAGGTGGACCAATGAGCTCCTAAACCACCTCAAAGAGTCACGAATGGCCATGTGAACATGGGTGAAGCATGTTAAGACATAACTGACAGTAGGATAGGCATTCTGCAGTGCACAGGTGAGTGGGAGTGGCTCTAGGAAGCATTTAATGTTCCAAAAGAGAAAAAAAACACTCAAATACAATGCATGGGCGCCTCTGATCAAACTAGTTCCTTGTTTTAAGGAGTGGGAGCACTCCAAGGAATGAAATTTAATTAATGAGGGTGCATGAGTCTCTTGAATGATAAAATGTGGGCACTTGGGTGCATTAATGAGTCCAAAACTTCCAAATACCTTAGTAGACCAACATAACCAAGGTTTGGACCATACAACATAAGTGCAAATCAAATGAAGGTGTGTCCTAGGTGGTATGTGACCATGGTACAAGGTGGTATGATGCTCTAACATCACTCTATATTGCATCTCATTGAAATACATTCCAATCCATACAATGAAACTGATTTAGACAAGGCTGAATCCACAATTGAAGATCTACTTTTGGAGGAGCATAAGGCACTCCAAAGTGACTTTGAAAAGGTTGGAAATCCAATCACTAATGATGACGATTATGGAAATGAAGTATAGGTAGAGATTCATGAATTGGAGTGAAATTCACTTCAAGGTGACTACATTGGAAAAGAAATTGAAGATGAATGCACATCCAGCTTATTTGTGGGTGATTTCCAGATCACTGCTAAGGATGTTGGTTCATGTGAGGATGGTGAGACATATTTTGGATCATATCCAAAAGAATATTATAAATAATATTTATGGTCACCTCTTGAGCCTCATAATGAATAAGAAGACAAGGACACACCATTTGGGTGTGAACCCAAGAATTTGGTGGAAGAGCATGCCATGATAGTGTCCATACATGAATATGATGAATATGGAATTCCAACGTATGATGGAATTTATGGTCTATGCAAATATCACATTTCATTGCGACCTTCAAATATTCCCTCCACTTCATATCATGGAAGTGATTTTGTAGAAGATTTAAAAGCTGACCAGTATGTTGAGAATGATATTTGTGTTGTGTATCTATTTCATAAGAAAGATGGTCTTATGTGCCAGCTATTGGAAGGAGAAACCTTGGTGGAGGATCTTCTTTGTGAGCCACATAGTTTTAGTGGATCACTGAAGGAGGATAGAGAGAATCTTATGGCATCCATGAAAAAATTTCTTGACACCAATGCCTTGGTGACAAGACGTTGTTCGAAAGCTTCTGTAGGAGCCTTGAAGGAGAAGCCTGTTTGGAAGAATTCATAGCACTTAAATAAGGAGTGGTCAATATGAAGGATAGATACATGAACTTACTATCATATAGATATCGTCTCCTTATGATGGCTGAAATGTACCATAGTGCACTCAAGAAGGAATAAGAAGAATAAAAAAGGCTCATTAGTAAGTTGGAGATCACCAGTAATTCATTAAAGAGCACATGTAGAAGGAACAAGTCGATAAGTCAACTTGAACGAAGACCGACTTAGTCAATCAACCGAGTAATTTGATGGGCCGAATTAGTCGATCAACCGTCTAAGTCGATGGGCTGACTTAGTTGATCAGTTGAAAGCAATTCACCATTACTCCAAACTTGCGTATTCGAGCTGGAATGTCAAGTCCACCATTAATACATCCATTCCCACACACACTCACACCATCGCCTATAAATATGGGACCATCGAAGGCTCATTCACCACACCCTTTACATATAGAGCACTCGCACATTTAGTCAACTAAAAACCTAGAAACCAATAGTAACCCTGACCAAAAAGACATAATGGCCCCCAAACGGACCAGAGCAGCGACCAAGGCAAAAGAGCTACAGGCTGAGGATACACCCTTGATCCATAGATTAAATAATATCAAAAACGCCAAAGTGCAGGAGGGCCCATGGCAGAAACTCTGGGCCGAGATCCAAGAATGGGCCTTCGTCGACAAGAAGATGACCCAAGCGGTCGAAAAAGTCCGACGGAGCACCATCTTTAACTATGCCAATGCACCCCTGATGGCAATATTTGGTGGGACAAAAGAAGCTGCCGTAAAATTCATCATCAATCGATACCACAATGGTCGGTTCTACTTTGATCGGCCAATCCACATTACCAAAGATTTCATCTCCAAGCTCACCGGTCTTTCTAACCAAGGGAACCCTGTACCAATCAGAATCAAGGAAGGGTTGGTCCAAGAGCTTACGGGATCACCATCCAGGAAAAATTCCAAAGGGTTGATGATCGAAAATATCACAACTCGAACGCCATAGATTTTGGCCAAAATCATCGCCATCACACTTACATTAGTAGGTGGAAGTAGCGACCTCAAATTGGAAATGCTGGAGGCCGTCGACACAATTGCAACCGACGGTCGAATCTATATATGGGGATATTATGTCACCGACATGATCAAAAGCATCTGTGAACGATGCCAAGAGACGGGAGGACTCATTAAGTTCCCCTCCCTCATCCTCTAGATCGTCATGTATCACATCTGTCTAGAAGGAAGTCCATTCTTCCGGGAACCGAAAAAATTTGACATGAACAAGTTTAAACCCTTCTCCCAGAAAGGAACTCCGCATGAGCTAGGATAGGGGAAAGTGTTTCTGGAAAACTGGTTCCAACAATTAAAGGTTCGCACGACTAGATGGAGGGTGCCTCAGAACATCCGATGAAATCTACCTGCGAACTCTCACATCTAGTTGGAGCTCGACCATACGTCGGTCTGGTATAGCAGGGAGAGAACCCCAAGGCCAACGCCCTCAATCACTACCTTATTGTTGATCAAATATTCTAGGAATTGACCCGACAGGCGAAGACAAAAATACTAGTACCAGAGGCAACAAAACAGGTCAACTTCTCAATAGAGGAGCCACTCACCGACCAGGAGAAAGAGGAAGACTACGAGCTCAACCTCTACATAAGTACATTTGTGTCAGAGGACACCCCGGTCGAGCCCACTGGTCGGTTTCATATAACTATCAAGCCTCCGACCGCACAGCGAACCGACCCATAGCCGACGAAACCACAGCCACAACCACAGCAGCAAGCAACCCCGCCGACCCCAGTAAGTGTCACCCCAACTCAAGTACCTGCGAGTGAAGTCAAGACTGATAACCCTAAGTATGCTTTATCACAAGGAATCATCAAGAAACTAGCCGCTGAGATAGCCGCCGCCAGAAAGAAAATCAAATCCCAAAAAGTACAACAAGGAAAAGGTAAGCGCAACCTTATCATTGCTGAGTCATTTGACGATGAAGAAGAGCTAGTAGCTATGACCCTTGACATAATAGAGGATGCAGCCGTAAAAAAAGTACCAATGGAAACTCAGTTTCAATGGTTTATTGAAGCAGGAGCCCCTGAAGGTCGATCAAAGAAGGCCAAAATAGCGACGATGCCTGAAGACGACATAACATCTGAAGACGTCATCGATCTTGTGTCGACCCCTCCACCTCCATCACCAACACTAGTAGTCGAGGAGAAAGCACCGACACAACAGTCGGTCACCCCCCTCGACTTATAACAAAGAGAGATACTGGAGACAATGAAATCTAAGTTCGACAAAGACACTGAGCTCAAATATTTCTTTGAGACACTGCCTGAGCTATTTTAGTCGGCTCAGAAAATCCACACAAAGACTCCTCTCTATACAGGCAGCAGAAACCACCCCATGGTCTTTGGACACATGAAGTCGACCTTCACATGACAAATAGAGGGCGACATAATTGGACTAACGTAGTCTACCATGGAACCCCTCGACCCCACAACCCAGCATGACCCACCCATCACTACACCACTGGAGACAGACACAACTCCCGACATAAGTGCACAACGCACTGCCGATAAACCTATTACCCCCAACCATTCCCCCACTCCATCACCACCATCGCCATCATCCCCACCACCTCTGCCACCACCTGATCTACAACCAGACCTATCTCAATCCACTACATCCTCACAGCCAGAAGAGACCCTACCACCTCCCCAGATAGAAACACCATCCACTTCCATCCCACAAACCCAAGGCCCTCCCTCAACTGTTGCAGGTACCCAGGAGATCGAGCCAGAATAGCACAAGAAGAAGAAAGAGCACCATGAAAAAAATTCCCGCCTATGGATCAGCTTAAGGGATGCAAGCTCCTTGACCGACACAGAATTTGGCCAACTCCTCAGAACCCTAGCCAAAGAAGCAAAGACAAGGGCTGACAGAAAAACAAAGGAACTAACAAATAAATATACATAACAGGTCAAGTTTCTTGGCAAATGAAGGAGATTAGCTCAGTCTGTCCTACCAGGCCCTATCGCAGTCGACACAGATATACCGCTGGAAAGAGCATATCATATCTTTGAGAGCATGGTGTCGACCATCTAGGCACATCTCCAGGAAACTAAGGAAGAGAAGAAGGAAGAGACCGCCCGACTGTTGCTGGCACAGCACACTGCTTTTTCAGAGGCATACAAAGTGCTACAGGATCACATGGAGGAGTCTATCATTACTGAAGAAGTCTTAAGAGACTGGCATACTCACTATGAGCAGGTCTTTCAGCAGACACAACAGACTCGTCAAGGCATTCAAGCTTTGGAGAGCAGGAATATGACAAAGGCAGCACTTAGGCAGACAATAGAAGAACAGATTGTGATGGAAACCAACAAACTGCAGAAGCTGGAATGGGAATCCCATCAGTGGGTACAACAAGATCTTCCCAATCTAGAGAAAGTCGACATCATCTGCCCACAGATGAAAAGACTCGTCGACACAGCAGTAGAGCAGACCCAGTTCTTGGGACCCAACATGGAGACGATCACAGAAGTCCCCTTTTCGGAAAAGATGTCGGTCCTGTCAAGATTAACTACATTAACTATAGACATCCAGAAAGCTTTACAGAGCTGGACAGACTTTCAACATAACCTCACCATCACAGCTCCAGCCATTGTTGAGGTTTGCGTCCAGAAAATACCAACCATTCGTTTGCACAGTCTGCCACAATAGCATTTTGGAAGGGTCTGACAAAACACATAGTTTTGTACCTCCCTGTTTCTTCAGGACGAAGAAATGTTTTGTCTGTGGGGGAGATGTAGAAGGAACAAGTCAATAAGTCGACTCGACTTGAACGAAGATTGACTTAGTCGATCAACCGACTAAGTCGATGGGCCGACTTAGTCGATCAACTGACTAAGTCGATGGGCCGACTTAGTCAATCAGCCGACTAAGTCGGTCGACCGACTAAACCAGAAGATTAGGTCGGCTAACTAAAAGTCGTGTCGGTTCACCAAACTGACATGTAGTTATTTTGTAAATCTTTGTAAATTGTATATATTAGGCTTTTGAGCCAAACGATAACTCAGTTCAGTTCTTTGCCTTGTATGAACTCATTGGAATAATATAATCTGTTTATCTTACATGTTCTTGTCCCTTGTCTCTACTTTATATTTATATATGTTTTAGTATGTATTATTGGTAACCTTATGTGATTTGTGAGATTACAACAACACACAAAGAGGCCTTCAAGATTCAAAGTTGCAAACTTATCAACTTCAAAATCATTTGAAGGTGCCACACCTTTCATTTTGCATGGAAGGAAATGTTTTGGGTATAATGGAGGAATCTCATGTGGAGGATGAACATGATAAAAGTTAATATTTGCAAGTGGTGGTGAAGGAATGTACCATATAATATATTGATCAGACACTTGTCTCATTGTAGAAGTACCCTCAAGAGGATATACCATTCATATATGCAAGAAAATACACTTATTTTCCAACGATTGGATAAGTGAGTACATATTGGGAATTTAGACCCAAGGTTGCACAAGTCTAGCTTGTAAATGTAAAGAATTTTTCTTGAGGCATGCTTTGGAAGAAGGACCCCATGATCGTCCTATGGAAAGGATATTTTACATCAGAGGATGTGGCTGATTATATCCCATGTAGATCAGAAAACAAAAGTTCTTATTCATCCATTGAATGGGTGGATAGATGCATCATTGAAATGGATACTTTGGGAGGCAATATTTTTATTTGTTTATGCAACGAATTTTTTGTTATACCTGGCATTTCCTTGACATGCTTGCATCAACAAAGAAATATTATGCATCCACCATAAATATCCTATTGTCACACCTCCATGGATTGGGTTTACCACTACATGGCATATTTTGAATCATCTAATAAGAAAAGTCCAACTTGCATTCATGGCAGGTTGAAGTCATTTGTGCATGTAAGAAGAAAATTGGCACAAAGTGACATCCAAGCACTTATTGAGATTGAGAAGAAGGATGAAGAGTTATTAGCTATGGGAACGATGGTTCGGTACATGAAACTTGGATCAGCAAGTAAAGGTGATTATTGTTGGCTCCCTGTTTTGTCCATATCCTGTCTACATTTTGAATAAGGAACCAAGTGTTTTAACCAAGTTTTCTCTAGGTTTATTGTTCGTTTAGGCTTCCTTTGTATCAGTTTTAAAGACTACTTCATGAGGCCTTTGATAAGGTATTTTTACTATCATTTCACCTATTTCATTCAGTTTTAAACAGAATTTCAATGGTCACATCTAATGAATAATTATTTGGCATGCATAATCTTTTTATTATGCATATTTCTCACTCACCTGATCTTGCACCTGATCCGACTCTCAATCCGGCACTCGCGTCATTAATCCAAGAACCTGGTTTCAAGATTCATTTTTGAGCAAAAAATGATCGATATGGTTAAACCATTTGAAACCCACTTCATAAATGACCCCATTTACCCCTAATTGCGAGCAATTTTCATTATTTCAAAATGAATTTGGAGAAATCCTTTCCAAAACAGACATGATTTTCCCATATTTTGTGTTGGTTGTTTTCTAAGTTGTTGAACGAACTTCTGATTCATTTGGGGATCGATCTAATCCATTATTCTATATATTTTGTTGTATAAATGGGCCTCTTCAGGCTGAGGGAAGATATAGACATATATAAATGCTGTAAACATTGACTTAGATAATAAAATATGCTTCTGTACTTTCATTTAAGTTTTTAATTCCTGGTTTTGTAGTATTTGGAGGGTGGCCCACCTTCAATCGATGTAGGTATATTTTCTATGAATATCTTCATTTACTCGCATTACTGTAAGAATTTTTCTTATATATTGCTTGTTCATACTATTGTTTCTTATTTACACACTTCTATCAGCAATTTCAGAGATAGGAATAGGGTAGAAAAGATTTGAAAGGCTTATGTTAGCCAATGATTTGTAAAACACTGTGAGATATTTAGGATTTCATGAGATTTATTTTATTGTGCTATGTTCGCATTAATAGCATGAAAATGGGGTTTTACCTTGTAGATTTAAATCCTTTCATAGATTTAGTCTGTCAATCTTGAGTTTTATATCAGCAAGTAGAATAAAAATATCAATCATAAGGCTATTCTAGGTTTGAGTTCTTTTTGCTTGAGTGAATAGGTCTTGTTGTAGAGACTATTGCTTACATTAGTGAATTGTGGCCAGAGTTTATAATTTAATGATTTTAAATTTTAAGCACTGGCAGTGTAGGGATTTCTTGTGCTTAGTTTGATGAAAGCTTAGATTCTGTTGGAAGACGTGGGTACGTTGAAAATTTTACAGTGTGTTAAATATTGAAGCTATATATTTTTTTCTTGAGTTAGTGTTTCCTTGTTTATGCTCTGTTTTCATTGAAGAAATAGTTTTTCAGTAGAAAGCATTTCCATTTCATCTTAAATCGAACAGTAAAGAGATTTAATTTAGAGTAGTTCATGTAATGATTTTATTATTTAATAATAGTTTGTATGGGTGTGTTAAGTTCTTATTATCAGTTTAGTAGAAGAATCAACTGGTTAATGATTTGATTTTTAGTTTTAAAATTTCGGAGTGATTGTGTGGATCTATGAGATAATTTTGATGGAAATCATTTTATCGTTAACATAGCCAATGAGATAGTGTTATTGTGATATTTGGAAATATTGATAGTCTATTTTGTTTGAATTTGAAAGTAGTAGCAATAATCATTAGATCTGAAATAAATTTATTTTGATAGTCAGATAGACTGTTATAGGACTTAGAACTCAGTTGTGAATTAGGTTTCTTCATTGCATGAGTGAATTGTGATTGTTGAATTTGAAATACTGGAATAACTTCAGATTGTCTTAATTATGAATATAAGATTCGAATTTGTTATGTTATCTAGTATTTTATATTTGAGGTAACTGTAAGTAGATGAAGTGTTAATTGTAGAGTTTGTTTTGGTTTATAAACATATGACTTCCTCTTGATAGATTCAAATAAGTTAGAACTTGGATTGATGCATGAATGCTTTACTAAATTAGATTTTAATATCTCTTTTTCCTTAGTGAATGAATGAATAAATTAGTTTTGTGGTTTCCTTTTGGCATTAATAGAAGTTGATTCTTAGTAAATTAGATCACGTTAGAATCATCTCATAGCTCTTCGAAATTATAATAGTAATTTAACCCTATATTGTATTACCCTACACATACTGTGTAACTATTCGAATCTTACCTACCTTTTTTGATAATTAAATTGTAATTTCCCTTTACGGAGATTTGGGAGAGGGTGTTTCTTGGACAGTTTTTTAGCTTAACTAGTCATGAATCTAGAGGGTTCCAAGTTTCACCCAATGGTCCCAAATTTTAAATGAAAGTATAGGGAGAGTATTAAAACATCCCTTTTTTTTTAAGGACACTTTTTATCTGAATTTATACCTCTGCAACCTTATTTTTGGATGATGATAGAAATGCCAAAATTACTAGGAAATTGTGATGAAATCCCCCATAGGGTGTAGGCCTATTGGGATTCCCAAATCATGTACAAAACTCCAAAATTTGTAAGAAGAGTATGGGGAATAATATAATACCTCATGGAATGTAATTACACATATTTATTAGTTTTGAAAACTGGTTATAGAGTTCTACCTTTGTTTGATAACTTTCAGTGAAATTGCTTATGGGGAAATTGGATAACTAGCTCAATTTTCACATATGAAAGATAGAGTTAAAGGATCATATCAGGATGTGACATATAGATACCATATAAAGAATATAAATTTATTCCCCAACAGTATTAAACACCATATAAATCCCCTCATACAAGTCTTGTATATAACTCATTCAGTATGGGAGTCAAATACATGAAAAATAGTGAATTAGTAGCATGGAATTAGTATACAACTCATTCATTATCCTCTAATGAACCAATATATATATGCTTGCATTCTATACAAATAAACATACCTTTAATTGTAAATTGGAAACTATCTTCCGAACACCAAAATGTAATACAAATTTGGAGGTGTCAGCTGCTCCCATGAGTTGTAATCTCTCACCTTTAGGAACACAAAGTTTTTCCAAATTGTAGGGAAACCCATCGTGGATATTATAGTCCACCTTAATATTACCTTATTATACATGGAATTGGCCTTGTAGCTTCTGAAATAATTCCTTGAAGTCCTCATCTTCTATGTATTCCTCCTTGTATGCGTCAAGGGTAAAATGCATTACTAACCATTTATATAGACATTTCATAGTTTTAAAGCAAGTCTTATAGGTGTCTTCTTCTTTGACACGTACCTAGTGGTATCTTAATTTGATATCCAACTTAGTGAAGTACTTGTCATGTTGCAACTAGCCTAGTAAATCATTGATCTTGGGTAGAGGGATGTAATTCTTGAGGGTGATCTTATTCACATCTATGTAGTCAATACACATCCTCCAAGCCCCATCCTTCTTGGATAATATGGAAATAGGTGACCCACAAGGTGATTTCCTTAATATAGTATTTGTTGCAACTACTTCTTAACTTCTTTTTCCTTCAAAACAGACTAATTATACAATCTGAAGTTGAACATTGGAGAATCTGGAAATAGTTGTATCTCACGCTCAACTTCCCTTTTAGGAGGTAGTCCTATAGGCTCCTAGAACACTTCTGTGTATGTCTATAATAAATTATAGAACTAGTGTTTCTTCTCTTTAGTACATCCCTCTAGATATTTATTTACTTTTACTAGGAAATTTTGATGAAATCCCCCATAGGGTGTAGGCCTACTGGGATTCCCAAATCATGTACATACCTTTGTAAGAAGTGTATGGGGACTAATATAATACCTCATGGAATTTCATTACACATATTTATTAGTTTTGAAAACTGGTTATAGAGTTCCACCTTTTTTTGATAACTTTCAGTGAAATTGCTTATGGGGAAATTGCATAACTAGCTCGATTTTGACATATGAAAGATAGAGTTAAAGAATCATATCAGGATGTGACATGTAGATACCATATAAAGCATACAAATTTCTTGCCCAACAGTATTAAACACCATATAAATTTTGTTACGGAGAAAACTTCCTATGGATTGGGGTACCACAACAGACAGAGTAACCACAGAAATCAATCCCTTCCAATATGCGAGAGAAATAAAACATCTAACACCAAAGGATATGGAAACACCTTATTCCGGATGGTTGATGTAGATCCCCATTGATATTTTCCAATCCTACTTGTTTTAACAATTTTCTCTCTCAACAATCAGCAAACAAGACAAGCATGCTATATAATGGTGTTAGACCTACTCTAGAATATATAATAAAAAACGTATAAGCAATTAAAATCATCCATGGATTCAATATTCATTTAAATTCACATCATTGGAAAGGAAAATATATTTCTATTAATATAAATCATAGATTACAAGAATGACAACCTCTGTCAGCATGTTTGCGAACCAGAGAAACTGAGTCCTCCACCTAGGCCTCCACCACCTCAATCCTCCATCTCTCGATAGAAATATCACAAGAAAATTAAGGCTTAGGAATAGCACCAAGTGCTCCAAGGGACAAAGGGACGTAGACTCAAGTATAAGCAAGCTACGAAAACAATGGACTATAGTTTTCTTGCTCTTCAATTCCTCTCCTTTCAATGTATCCAGAGGGATCTTTATATAGTGCTTCAATGGGGTAATGGAAGGTCAAATCTGAGTGATCTCAAGGCATATGGAAGGCCAAGAGACAAGTGACTCAGATCCACATCAAGGGAAACTCCAAAAATATTTGTCCTTTTGCACACATCCTGATGTACGCGGGTTTAAGGGTTATATCCGCGTATATACGCGAGAAAGGGTTAAAAACTCGCATATGGAAAATAACATGTGTTTTTAGGGATGATCATGGAAACATAAAAGGTAAGAAAATAGTCCATGGGGTCCAAAGATTCTACAGAGGGACAGGGAAGGCCATAAATGTGTGATCTACCATGTGTGGTAAAATCAGCTGTAACAGATTCCCCCTAATGTGTGAGGTCAGAGGGGTGATATGATGGCTGAAATACATTATAAGTCCATCCTAGAAGTGGAGTGATGAAGAACCAGGTGGAAGAACCAGCCATCCAACAATATAGTACAAATATCTCTGCATATGATTGCAAGTACATGCAATAGTCCCAGATACATAAGAGTATAATGGCCATGAATAGGCATGATACAAAATATGACATGTGTGGTCATCGCCACGTACAATATAGATAGATCAGAATCTCCATGATGAATATATACAAAGGATCATGATCTCCATGAAATCCGAAGATATACAATGGATCAAGATCTACATAATGGATGAAGATATCTAACATACACTAGAATCAAGTCACGAGAGCTAAAATCTCATGAACACTGGCACAATCAAGGAGGTAGCATATATGAAATGCCACCAATATGGAAAGCCTTCTACACAAACCACTACAAGTACATGTCCTACTATGTGAATAGAGGTGTCGAGGTCGAACATAGTAGTCCATCATCTGGTTATGGATCATTGATGTATATTGTTAATAGACGTGAGATCACCCACCGATAATGAAAATGGGAATCAAGGTACTAAAGTGAAATCTTACAAGAGTGAATAAATGTGTTGAGGTTGAACACTTGAAAGAATCCATCAATCAGGGGACATTGATGTATTCCCAAAACTGTCGATGGCGAGAGAACCTGCCACTGATGCTGCAAGTCTCAAGGAACTCAAAATGACTCTAGAATCCTATCCCAAAATAAATGATCTGAAGTCAATGGGATGAAATCCACAGGAAGGAGGGCATTAAGGCATCCCCCATAATCCAACATGAGGTACTCAACAAAGTTGTATAATGTGGAAAGACTCGATCATAATGTGCACAAACCACTACCAGTACCGGGAACGGCTGACATGCAAAGTCAATAAAACTGAGGAATGGCCAACTCAGGCTTCAACTTCCTTCAAACAATAGAATAAAGGTGAATGGTGACTGAATGTAGGTAGAATAGACTCAATATCCAAAACTGGGACATCTCTGCGACATAGGAGGCATCGATAGAGGCTCCATAGGGACTGGAAGCTTAACCAGTCGGTGGAGATAAAATCAGAGAAATGAGTACAACTCCTAAAGTCAAACTATTAACCCAACCAATGGATGTGATATACAGTGCTCTATTTGAAGGCAAGATGACTCGACTACTGCGAAAGATAACATCTTTCATGTCCGGCTTTTTGGTTTTTTGATTTTTTTGGACTTTTTTCAAATATTTCGAAAAGCTTGAAAAAGAATAAAAGTGCTTTATAGTTACAAACTAGGAGGAGATGAGTGTCAAGGGGCAAAAAAACTAGTTCCAAGCAATGGAACATGCCTATGCTCAATGCAAGGAAACATGTGTAGGATAACGAAACTCGGGGGAAAGTACCCTCCTAGTAAAAAGAGGGAATCAAGATGCAAAAGCTATATAAAATGGCTCTGCATGGCTAGACATGATACAAGCTCGGGATATATGGCTGATAATCAAAGTCATGGAAGCTGACATAAGGCTCAATAAGGAAAGAAAAACTCATGATAATGCAATTACAACTGGACATAAGGGAGTCCTAGGGAAAAGGCCAGCAAAAAAGATCAAAAGGAGTCTGAGGCTCTTGTGCAAAGTCATGGCGATACTATACAAAGGAATCCCCCACCCTAAAGGAAAAATGTTGGAATGGGCACTAAATGAAAAACAGGAGCTAACTAGAGTACCCATGTATGGTCAAGCTCTACCATTCACATCATGTCACTTCTAAAAGCAATAAGAAGGTTCTGTGACAAGATAGAATGGGTTCGTACCTAAGGTTATAATGAAATGGTCATAAGTTCATGAAAAGTGCAAACGGATGTGAAACCTAACCTATATGCCAGTTTAGACATAATACCTGAAATCGGCATGAACGGGTCAAAACCACGGTCAAACCGCACTCAAAACCGACTCATACATCATCAAATTAGTTCAAAACGGTCCAAAATGGTCAAAAACGGTCAAAACTATAGAAAGTGGGTAAAAATTTTCAAAAACTTTCTATAAATAGTAAAAAATTTAACAATTGCATATCATTTGAAATTTTTACCCATTTGAGCTCAAAGCTTCCAACTCAAATTCTGGGAGCATCGTCTGGCTAAATTCGACACCGTTTGATCCAGGGAACTCCTCATGTCCTCCTCTTCCTATTTCATGCAATTTTTTTAAGTTTTCATGGTCCATTTAATTTTTTAAGCCATCCTAAACTGTGCGTTTCGGCCCACGTGGGTATCGAGGTTTTTTCCGCGTATAGGGCTGGCCATACGCAGAAAAAATGCCCAAACCCACGTACATACGCAGTTGTTTTGCAAATAGTCACGTATGCAGCCGTAAATGAGATTTTCAAGGGAAAATATTAATCAAACTTCTTGTTTTTTGTGTAGGATGGTTTTAGAATGGAGGGAGAGGGAACATGGTTATGTGGAAGTGGCCATGCAAGGTGACTTAATGGCCCAACAAGCATTGCGTCCATGCGGTTTGTATAATTTTTGGTGTCTTGGAAGCCTGAGGGCCAAACCAAGAATCCTCTAGATGCTAGTGGATTACTGGGATCCAGACTTTGAGTCTTTTCACATTGACAGGATGTCGTTCAGTATAGAAATTGAGGACATATACTTTATCACTAGATTATCCCGATGAGGAGAGGTGGTAAATCTTCGATCTCGTGGGACAAGAGGTGAATTGACTATCGATGAGTACATTGCATTGTACTGCTTTCAAGACACAGAAAAGGTTGGGAGTCAAATCACAACAAACTCTATCAAGGTGTTGGGACTGAAGGCCATACTATTGGCATTAGGCAGGATAGTTGGATTAGCTTTAGTCCACCCAGCCTCTCTGCCACTGATGTTCTATGCGATGGTGTATGAGACCCACAGTGTATGACTGAAGCACTGTGATGTTGAGCAACATGAAGCAGCAGCTCAGTGACTACAAGATGGGCAGGGTGAGAAACTTCGGTTTCTGTAGAAATATTGAGAACATTCTTCTTTGAGTGTGTACCAGGGCTAAGCCCTAGAGTGGACATTCCTCCACACAGAGTTCGAGATCTGGCCCAATGACATTGGGCAAATGTTATGTGCAGGTTGGGAAGAGGTAGGGTGGCTAACCCCTACACAACAGACTTCTTCCTATGGTGTCAGAGGTAGATCATTACCATCGATGACTATCGCTATGTAGGGATAGAATTCTATGGCGATCTGGACATGCCCCTACCACCAGGAGCGACATAGGTAACAAATCCCAAACCCACTTTTTAAGTTTTATGAGTTATTAAATTTTATATATATATTTATTGACTCAAAAGACATGTTTTGGTGTGATGACACATAGTGACAATCTGTCATGTGTATGCAAATGTTGGACGACAACGATCAGATGGTTTCCCTCGTCATAGATGGAGGGAGGGTCGGTTTGCCGCAACATTATTGGGAGGGTTTGGTTGTTGACCGCCTCCCTGCAGTTGGTTATTGGATTGGTTTCGAGGCTGATTATTTATAGCTTTCCCTTGTTGATTGTTGGGGGCAGGATGGTTGGGACGATTTTGCTGTGCAAATACCTATCCCAACGGAGTGGGTTGAGCAGGGGAAGGGGATTGAACCGGTTGCACTGGTGGTGCATAATAAATTTGGGTGGGCTGCGGTGCCACAAATGTGGGAATTTGCCTCGTGTACTACTTTATTGGCCATGCCATGGCTTGAGATTGCTGCAGTGGTGTAGGTTGTGCGTAGGAAATTGTTGCTCCAAACTGGGACATCATTCTGGCATAGTCCAGAGTTTGGTTTTGGTAAGAAACACTAGCAGTGTTGCTTGGTTGTGGTGTAATGGCAGGTGGTGTCGGACAATGTTTTGGCTATTGGGAGATCAATCCTATGATGTCGTCCGTAGCATGGGATGCCCTTGGTTCATCCCTATAGAAGGTGTTTGGATGGGGGGCGTCTCGAACGATAGTGTACAGATATCCAGACTGGGCATAGATAAGGTCAAACTATTGGGCTTTCAGTATGGCCTCCTCTTTGGATTGGGGACGTTCGGATGTGACATCCTTTGCTGTGGGTGGGAGAAAGGTCTTGAGGAACCAATCCAAGAAGATCTTGTCGTAGAGTTGGATTTTACATAAGATGCGATGTCATCGCCACTCATGGATGTGGTCAGTTATATGTTTAACAGTGCTTTGGTGATAGGATAACAGGATCTCCACCCCTTTGTAATATCTAACGGGGAGTTGGAAATACTGTAGGAACATGAAAGCTAAGGAGTTGAAATCTAGATATTTGCCCCACAGTAGCTCAATGTATCATTTGGCCACAACACCTGTAAGGGTGCATTGGAATAGCCTCAGCCTGATGGAATCGTCTACGATGTTGTTGGACGAGCACCATAGATGGAATGTCATAATATGGTTTTGGGGACATTCCCCTGCCTTGCCTTCAAACTTGGGGATGTCTAATGGTAGCTTAGTTGGCATTAGAGGCCAAAAATCTTGATGGAGAATGGGGTTGTTTGTCAATCGAGCCAAATCAGGCAAGTTAAGACGAGCCATGAAAGGAAAATTGGACCCCAGGTTGATCTGAGATGGGGAAGGGATGGTGGTGGGGTTTGTAGGTGCATAATGTACCTGCACAACTGGGGGTATTGGTTGTGCCATTATATGTGGGCCAATGCCCCCAATTGTGGTGGAAGGGACAATGTGGGTGGAGGGGACATTGCCCCCATTGCCCCCATGTATAGAAAACAAAACATAACTTATAAAACCAAAACACAAGAAAATAGATAAAAAACCAAAAGCATATCATGCAAAACATTTAAAAACAAGATCCACGAGGTGGCAATGTCCCGGACATTGCATCCATGATAACTAGTGGTTTGCAATTGCATATGCAAACAATTAAAACTCAATAAATACTCAACCTTAAACTTGTCCTCACTTTTATAAATATTTCAAGCTCAGAAACATCATGGTATGAATTCGAAGTGGCCAAGAAAATAGAATCTAAAATTTCCATGTATTTATAATGCACATTAATTACTTGTCTAAGCCATATTTTCCATTATCAAGTGCAATAACACAAGAGTGCTTAAAAAAAACCCTGAAAAATAAAAATAAAAATGAATAGAAATAAAATCACCGTTCCACCTAAGTAGTTTTAATTGATTTTAAGAAAAATCCACCCAAGCTTGAAAGGCATTATAAATATGCAAAACCAAAGAACAACCTACAGTTGGACAGTTTGTATTTCATTGACTTTAAATATTATGAATGAACTAGTATTCATGTTTGGAAAATTTGTAATTTTCTTCATAACCTATCATTAATTGAAAGATTTGAATGTTGAACTGATCTTAAAGTTTCAAAGCTATCAACTTGACAATGATCATTCACAAGTATTTGAAGATATTTAAATTCATACTAGCTTGGATCTTTTTAAAGGAAGTGGTTTTCCACAGGCTCTCATATTTCTTGTCTTTATGCTTGATTGAGCTTTTAGTCAATTCTAGTTTACTTTCTTTGTAATCTCTATTACAACCATGACTTACGTTGTTGTTTTTTTATCTCACTCTTCAACCGCACCTCCTCTTGCGCATTTATATTGAATCTCAAATGGTTGTCCATTCTCTTCTTGGAATCTTCACATCAATCCTATTTCCACCAAGTTTTCCTCCATGTTCATTATGGCTGCTTCTAAATAAATACATAAAAAATTATATAGATAATGTGTAAATATTGTTGCATTGCACCACTAATATCTTCCTTCTTTTTTTTTTTAAATTTTCGGTGGCTAGCATGTATTCTTATCGCTCTCATATAGAAAGTTCCTTAAATGTCAATATTGAGTGATACAAGTTCATTTTAGTATCAACGATGAGATACACTCCCTTTGATCTAATACAAGTGAGTTGTAATTAAAGTAAAATGGATGCGATAGGAATGTCAACTGTAATAAGGAGCATTTAGGTATAGGATAACTGCCTTATATATGATAATATGAGCCTCCAATTGTTACAGGCTCAACTCTCAACAGGTCACACAAGGAAAGACAGCCGAATCACATTTCCTAACTTATAAAAGTAGTTTAATGTAAAGGCACCAAAGATGTAAATAATCCAACTCCAACTTAATATCCCAAACAGCTAAACCAAGTGTATCCTAAAGCTATCACCGTTAGCCACGTGCAACCATGTGTAAGCTGGTTATCAACATGTAAACACATGCAAATGCTTTTTTTTCATGGATATCGATATATCACATATAGCATGTGGGAACAAGTGGAATCTTTTTTAACGTGTTCAATGCGCCATTATCATTATTAATTTTGTTTGCCCATTCATTTAAACCGTATTCAGCAAGGAATGACCTTAGATAGGACACGGTCGTCTATCCATCCTTTGGTAGAGTGACAATCCTCCTCTTTGGTTATGCGAGCATACCAGGGATTCCCTGCATGTTGGTGCATGAAAACCTTAATATCCACCCATTTACAATTTGTAATACCCCTTGGTTATATCAAAAAAATGAAATGAAATTATTAACATAAATCTAAACCGCTAGGCAAGACCTGAACCCTAACATTTGATGGCACCT
>LPNX010071401.1:153430-172565 GCA_001517045.1 Pseudotsuga menziesii | reverse complement strand
TGTTAGATCTATTCTAGCATATATAATCAACAATGTATAAGAATTTGAAAACATCCCATGGATAAAATATTCATTCAAACACACATTATTGGACAGGAAAAGATATTTCTATTAATATAAATCAGAGATTACAATAAATACAACCTCTATCGGCACATCTGCGAATCGGAGAAACTGAATCCCCCACTTGGGCCTCCACCACCTCAATCCTCCATCTCTTTATAGCAAGCTCACAAGCAAAAGGCAAGCTTGGGAAGAACGAAATAGTGCTCCAAGGGACAAAGGGATGCAGACTCAAGCATAAGTTCCGGCAACAATGGACTATAGTTTCTTTGCTCTCAATTCTCTCATGTGCCTTCAATGTATGATAGAGTTCCTTATATAGCTTTTCAAAGGGGTAATGAAAGGTCGAATCTGAGGGATCTCAAGGCATAGGGAAGGCCAGGAGTCAAGTGAGTTGGATCCATGTCAAAGAAAACTCCAAAAGGATTTGAATTTTGTACACATCCCAATGTACGCAGTTTTAGAGGTCAAACCCACGTATGTACGTAATTAAGGGTTTAAAAGTCACGTATATCATTTTTCACATGTTTTTAGGGATGGTCAAGGAAACATCAAAGGACAAAAAATGGTCCAAGGGGTCTAAGGAGTCTGCAGTGGGACAAGGGAAGGCCATATAAAGTGTGATTCACCTGGAGTGGTAAAATCAGCTATAACAAATGCCCCCTAATGTGTGAGGTCAGAGGAGTCATACGATGGCCGAAATACATTATAAGTCCATCCCAGAAGTGGACTGATGAAGGATCCCAAATGGAATACCATCCACCCAATCAGCATAGTACAATGATACAACTCTACACATAACTACAAATACATATAGCAATCTCGAATACATAAGAGTACAATGGCCATGAATAGGCATGATACAAGATATCACATAAGTGGTCATCGCCATGTACAATATACATAGATCAGAATATCCATGATGAAGATATACAAAGGACCATGATCTCCATAATGGTTGAAGATATATAACACATCAAGATCTCCATAGTGGCTGGAAATGTCTGACATATACTAGATCAAGTCACGAGAGCTGAAATCTCATGAACACTGGCATGATCAAGGAGGTAGCATATAAGAGATGCCACCAATCTGGAAAGTATTCTACACAAACCGCTACAAGTACATGTCCTACTATCTGAATAGAGGTGTCGAGGTTGAACATAGTAGTCCATCATCTGATTACCGGTCATTGATGTATACCATTAACAGATGCGAGATCACCCACCGATCATGAAAATGGGAATCAAGGTACTAGAGTGCAAACTAACAAGTGTGAATAAATGTGTTGAGGTCAAACACTTGAGAGGATCCATTGATTAGGGGACATTGATGTATTCCCAAAGACTGTCGATGGGGAGAGAACCTGCCACTGATGACTGCAAGTCTCAAAGCACTCAAAATGACTCTAGATTCCAATCCTAGAATAAAAGATCTAAAGTCGATGGGATGAAATCCACTGGAAGGAGGGCATTAAGGCATCCCCCATCATCCAACACGAGGTACTCAGCAAAGCTGTATAATGTGGAAGGACTTGATCATAAGGTGCACGAACCAGTAATTGTACTGGGAATGGTTGACATGCAAAGTCAAGATAAATAAGGAATGGCCGACTCAGGCTTCAACTTCCTTTGAACAAGAGAATAACGGCATATGGTGACTTAGTGAAGGAAGCATAGACTTGATATACAAATTGGGACATCTCTGCGACATAGGAGGCATCGACAGAGGCTCCATGGGGACTAGATGCTTAACCAGTCGGTGGAGATAAACTCAGATAAATGAGTACAACTCCTAAAGTCAAACTATAACCCAACCAATGGATGTGATATACAGTGCTCTGTTCGAAGGAGACATGACTCGATGCCTACCAAAGATAACATCTTTCCTTGTCTGGCTTTTTGGTTTTTTTATTTTTTTGGACTTTTTCAATTATTTAAAAAGCTTGAAAAAGAATAAAATTGATTTATAGTTACAGACTAGGAGGAGACGAGTGTCATAAAGGCAAACAAACTAGTTCCAAGTAGTGGAACATACCTGTTCTCAATGCAAGGATACATGTGTAGGATATCGACAATCGGGGGAAAATCCCCTCCCGGTAAAAAGGGAAACCATCTGCGAAGGATGTATAAAATGGCTCTGCATGGCTAGACATGAGACAAGCTCGGGCTATATGGCTGAAACGTAATGTCAGGGAAGCCGGCATAAGGCTCAATAAGGTAGGCAAAGCTCATGATAATGCATTCACAACTTGACATGAGGGAGTCCAGAAAGAAATAGGCCAGCAAAAGATGAAGAGGGGTATGAGGCTCTTGGGAAATGTCATGGCAGTACTATACAACGAACTCCCACACCCAAAGGAGGAAACATCAGCATGGGCACCAAATGCAAATAAGTCACTAACTAGGGTACCCATGTAAGGTGAAGCTCTACCACTCATATCATGCCACTTCTAAAACAGCAAGAAGGTTCTGTGACATAATAGAGTGGGTTCGTACCTAAGGTTATGATGAAATGGTCATAAGGTCATGCAAAATGCAAACGGTGGTGAAACCTAACCTATATGCCAGTTTAGACATGATACTTGAGATCGGCATGAACGGGTCAATCCAACGGCTGAAACGGCACTGAAAAAGGCCCTCTACATCATGAATTATGTCAAAAACGGTCCAAAATGGTTAGAAATTGTTGAAACTAAGGAAAGGGGGTAAAAATTTCAAATATTTGAAAATTTTCTATAAATAGTAAACAATTTAAAATATTATAAAACATTTGAAACTTTTACCCATTTGAGCTCAGATTTTCAACAGTGAATTCCAGGAGATCCAGCCGGCGGAATCCACTACCGTTTCTTCCAGGTACTTACCCATGCTCTTCTCTTTCATTTCAATGCATTTTTTGTCAAATTCCATGGTCAATTCAGCTTTCTAGGACAAACTAAAATGGATGCTGCGGCCCACATTAAAATTGAGGGTTTTTCTGCGTATAGGGTTGGATATACGCGGAAAATTCCCCCAAAGCCACGTACATACGAAGTCGTTTTGAAAACAGTCGCGTATGAGGCCGCGCATAAGGTTTTTTCAATAATCTAATGGGAAAATTTGCAATTTCTTGTATAGGATGGTCCTAGAGTGGAGAGAGTGTGAACATGGTGAGGTAGAGGATGTAGTAAGGGCTGATCTAATGGCTCAACAGGTTCTACATGCATGTGGACTCTATAAGTTTTGGTGTCTTGGTGGCTTGAGGGCCAAACCAAGACTATTGCAGATGTTGGTGGATTACTGGGATCCAAACTTTGAGTCCTTGCAGATAGATGGGATGTCCCTCACTATAGAGGTGGAGGACATATACTTCATTACTAGGCTTTCTCGATGGGGGGAGGTAGTGAACCTCCGTTCTCGTGGTGGGCCAGGAGGTGGCCTAACTATCAATGAGTACATTGCACTGTACTGCTATCCAGAAATAGAGAAGGTGGGGTGTCAAGTCCCTACCAACACTATACAGGTGCTGGGCCTAAAGGCCATACTATTGACATTGGGCAGGGTATCAGGCTTGGCATCACTCCACCAAGCCTCACGGCCTCTGATGTTCTATGCACTGGAGTGCATGAGACCCATGATTTATGACTGGAGCACTACACTACTGAGCAACATGAAACATCAGCTCAGTGAGTGTAAGGCAGGAAGAGTGCATAACTTCAGGTTCAACAGTATATTGAGCATGTTTTTCTTCGAGCGTGTTCCAGGATTGAGCCCCAGAGTATACGTTTCTCTTCACGGGGTTCGAGATCCAGCCCAACGGCATTGGGAAAATGCTATGCGCAGACTGGGGGGAGATATGGTGGCCAACCCCTATCTAGCTAATTTCTTTCCGTGGTGGCAACAATAGATAGTTGCCATCGATGATTACCCCTATGTAGGGATAGTTTTTCGGGGGGACCCAGACATGCCGCTACCACCAGGATCAGCATATGACGATATAGGTAACGAATCTCGACCCTCTCTTGTTTAAATTTTTGAGTTATTTAATTTTTTTGTGTTTTCTGATTATATGGAATCAAAAGACATATTTTTGTGTGACAATACATAGTGACATCTACCATTTGTGTGCATATGTGGGACCATGGCAGCCAGAAGGATTCCCTTGTCATAGACGGAGGGGAAGAGGAGATGATATTACGGGTGTGGATGCGGAGCGAACGCTCCAGAGAATTCATACCAATTTTATGAGGTTGACACACAGGGTTCCCATGGCACAAGTTGAGGACTTTCCTGAGGCTATGCAACACCAGGTGGTGGGTGTACCACAAGCATGGGTGTGATTATTCCGATGGCTAGCTCGAGCCATAGTGACCTTCCATGATCACAACCCTCCTCCTCCTCCATAGGATTAGACACCTGGGGGTGTATAAATTTTATACTACCGTGTATTATATGTTGGTGGCTCAAGAGCCCCAATCAAGGGACATTGATGTATTCCCAAAACTGTCGATGGCGAGAGAACCTGCCACTGATGACTGCAAGTCTCAAGGCACTCAAAATGACTCTAGAATCCTATCCCAAAATAAATGATCTCAAGTCGATGGGATGAAATCCACAGGAAGGAGGGCATTAAGGAATCCCCCATCATCCAACATGAGGTACTCAACAAAGTTTTATAATGTGGAAAGACTCGATCATAATGTGCACAAACCACTACCAGTACCGGGAACGACTGACATGCAAAGTCAATAAAACTGAGGAATGGACAACTCAGGCTTCAACTTCCTTCAAACAATATAATAAAGGTGAATGGTGACTGAATGTAGGTAGAATAGACTCAATATACAAAACTGGGACATCTCTGCGACATAGGAGGCATCGATAGAGGCTCCATAGGGACTGGAAGCTTAACCAGTCGGTGGAGATAAAATCAGAGAAATGAGTACAACTCCTAAAGTCAAACTATTAACCCAACCAATGGATGTGATATACAGTGCTCTATTTTAAGGCAATATGAGTCGACTACTGCGAAAGATAACATCTTTCATGTCCGTCTTTTTTGTTTTTTGATTTTTTTGGACTTTTTTCAAATATTTCGAAAAGCTTGAAAAAGAATAAAAGTGCTTTATAGTTACAAACTAGGAGGAGATGAGTGTCAAGGGGAAAACAAACTAGTTCCAAGCAATGGAACATGCCCATGCTCAATGCAAGGAAACATGTGTAGGATAACGAAACTCGGGGGAAAGTACCCTCCTAGTAAAAAGAGGGAATCAAGATGCAAAGGCTATATAAAATGGCTCTGCATGGCTAGACATGATACAAGCTCGGGCTATATGGATGATAATCAAAGTCATGGAAGCTGACATAAGGCTCAATAAGGAAAGCAAAACTCATGATAATGCAATTACAACTGGACATAAGGGAGTCCTAGGGAAAAGGCCAGCAAAAAAGATCAAAAGGAGTCTGAGGCTCTTGCGCAAAGTCATGGCGATACTATACAAAGGAATCCCCCACCCTAAAGGAAAAATGTTGGCATGGGCACTAAATGAAAAACAGGAGCTAACTAGAGTACCCATGTATGGTCAAGCTCTACCATTCACATCATGTCACTTCTAAAAGCAATAAGAGGGTTCTGTGACAAGATAGAATGGGTTCGTACCTAAGGTTATAATGAAATGGTCATAAGGTCGTGCAAAGTGCAAACGGATATGAAACCTAACCTATATGCCAGTTTAGACATAATACCTGAAATCGGCATGAACGGGTCAAAACCATGGTCAAACCGCACTCAAAACCGACTCATACATCATCAAATTAGTTCAAAACGGTCCAAAATGGTCAAAAACGGTCAAAACTATAGAAAGTGGGTAAAAATTTTCAAAAAAATTCTATAAATAGTAAAAAATTTAACAATTGCATATCATTTGAAATTTTTACCCATTTGAGCTCAAAGCTTCCAACTCAAATTCTGGGAGCATCGTCTGGCTAAATTCGACACCATTTGATCCAGGGAACTCCTCATGTCCTCCTCTTCCTATTTCATGCAAATTTTTTAAGTTTTCATGGTCCATTTAATTTTTTAAGCCATCCTAAACTGTGCGTTTCGGCCCACGTGGGTATCGAGGTTTTTTCCACGTATAGGGCTGGCCATACGCAGAAAAAATGCCCAAACCCACGTACATACGCAGCTGTTTTGCAAATAGTCACGTATGCAGCCGTAAATGAGATTTTCAAGGGAAAATATTAATCAAACTTCTTGTTTTTTGTGTAGGATGGTTTTAGAATGGAGGGAGAGGGAACATGGTTATGTGGAAGTGGCCGTGCAAGGTGACTTAATGGCCCAACAAGCATTGCGTCCATGCAGTTTGTATAATTTTTGGTGTCTTGGAAGCCTGAGGGCCAAACCAAGAATCCTCTAGATGCTAGTGGATTACTGGGATCCAGACTCTGAGTCTTTTCACATTGACAGGATGTCGTTCAGTATAGAAATTGAGGACATATACTTTATCACTAGATTATCCCGATGAGGAGAGGTGGTAAATCTCCGATCTCGTGGGACAAGAGGTGAATTGACTATCGATGAGTACATTGCATTATACTGCTTTCCAGACACAGAAAAGGTTGGGAGTCAAATCACAACAAACTCTATCCAGGTGTTGGGACTGAAGGCCATACTATTGGCATTAGGCAGGATAGTTGGATTAGCTTTAGTCCACCCAGCCTCTCGGCCACTGATGTTCTATGCGATGGTGTATGAGACCCACAGTGTATGATTGGAGCACTGTGATGTTGAGCAACATGAAGCAGCAGCTCAGTGACTACAAGATGGGCAGGGTGAGAAACTTCGGTTTCAGCAGCAATATTGAGCACATTCTTCTTTGAGTGTGTACCAGGGCTAAGCCCTAGATTGGACATTCCTCCACACAGAGTTCGAGATCTGGCCCAATGACATTGGGCAAATGTTATGTGCAGGTTGGGAAGAGGTAGGGTGGCTAACCCCTACACAACAGACTTCTTCCCATGGTGGCAGAGGTAGATCATTGCCATCGATGACTATCGCTATGCAGGGATAGAATTCTGTGGCGATCTGGACATGCCCCTACCACCAGGAGCGACATAGGTAACAAATCCCAAACCCACTTTTTAAGTTTTATGAGTTATTAAATTATATATATATATATATATATATATATATATATTGACTCAAAAGACATGTTTTGGTGTGATGACACATAGTGACAATCTGTCATGTGTATGCAAATGTTGGACCACAACGATCAGATGGTTTCCCTCGTCATAGATGGAGGGAAAGAGGAGATGATATCATGGGTGTGGATGCAGAGCGGACGCTCCAAAGTATTCACACAAAATTTGTACGCTTGACACATAGGGTACCCATGGCATAATTCGAGGACTTTCTTAAGGCCATGCAGCACCAGGTGGTTGGTTTACCATGGGCATAGGTTCAATTATTTCGATGGCTAGCTATAGCCGTGGTGTGCTACCACGATCAGAACCCCCCTCCTCCTCCTCGGGCTTAGAGACCTGAGAGTACCTTTTCTTTGTATGACCGTGTATTATATTTTGGTGGGTCGGAAGCCCCAATTTTGTATTATGACGCTTATGTATTATGACGTCACATTTTGGATGTTAATGAAAAACTTTTATGATGATCAATTTTATTTATTTACATGTGTGCGAAAATGTATGTTTGTGATATGCTTATTGTCTATGAAACAAATGCCAATCTAACACATAGTTAGCATTTGAGTCAACAACTTGATTAAAAATTCTTGAAACATGAATGTATGTTATATTTTCAAATTGTTGTTCTATCAATCTCACATGTAAGAATCTTCGTAATAATATCGGATCCCTAATACGATACGAAGCATTAAGTTGTGAAACCACTAATTGCGAATCAAGACGTACCTCAAGAGAGAGAACACCATGTGAAATGGCATCACACAATAACTCAATTACGACACTATATTCAGCAACATTGTTCAAAGAAGGCCGTAAACATACACGTCCTGAAGACAATACTTGACTCGTAGGAGTATAAATCACCCAAGCAGCCAAAGCTGAGTTTTGAGTGTGACGGATAGCACCATCGATGAATCCTATGTAAACAGAAGCCTCCATCAACATCTTCCATAAGAAACGGAAGCTAATCACCAAACCCGATCACCATAAGAAAACCTAACTATGCAAAAAACTGTACAATAATATACAACAATCAGCCCTAGCTGAAGATCATGCATAGTATTTTTTAAGATAGAGCCCATATCTAGGCTCCACCAAGGCTATACCTTCGTAATCCACCAGCTCATAGGAACCCTTCTCTAACACACACTTGACCACGTAAGGACTAGGCCACATGGGATTAAACTTCCTTTCCCCCAAGGGTTCTTTAGCTTTATCCCACAAAAGGACCAAATCACCTTCACTAAACTTCCTTGGACGGACATACTTGTCATATTGGACCTTAACGTGATGCTTATTTACTTATAGAGCCACTAAGGCATCTCGGTGCTGCTCATCAAGCTGCTCTAAGTGGACCAAACGTTCCTCCAATGCGGAAGTGTCTAGTAAAAGCTCTATAGCTAACTTCAACGAAGGGATTTCGTATTCAACTGGCAAGACAAACTCCACCCCATGTACAAGCTGATCTGGAGAGAAACCGGTGGCAATCTTAACTATGGTTATATAGGCCCACAAAGCAGGATATAACATGATATGCCAATTCATCTTGCTTTGTGCGATGGTTCGTTGGAGAATGGACTTAAGTGATTTATTCACTACTTCATCCTGTCCATTCGCCTGAGGGTAATAAGAAGATGAGTGCTCCTGCTTATAGCATAACTTTGAAGCCAACTCTTCCATCATTTTATTCTAAAAGTGCCTACCATGGTTAGTGACAAGCTCTTTCAGAATGCTGTACCGAGTAATAATTTGGTTGAAAATGAAATGCGCAGATGTCTCCCCGTCAAATTTAATCGTGGGCATAGCCTCTACCGATTTCGTGAAATAATCGAAAGCCACTATAATGTGACGATTCCCCCCAGCCGAAGCTGGGTTGCAATCCATAAAGTCAATCCCCCACTTGGTGAATGGATCTGACGGTGACAATAGGATGTAATGGGGTCGAATGCGAGCACATATTGCCTGCAAACACCTGGCAAGGGTGACACTTCTTGACCACATTAACACAATATTGAAGATCGACGGCCAAAAATATCTTGCTCTCAGGATTTTTTGTGTTGTAGAAATCCCAGATAAATGACCACCACATGCCCCTCCATAGCAATCATTCAGCACAACTTCATCCTCATCAAGGGTTAAACAACGACGCAAAATGGAATCTACCCCACGGCGGTACAAAGTGTTATCCAATATAAGGTAGTTCTTAGCTACATGACGTAATCGTTGTCGCTCATCCCGTGAAAGGTGAGTAGGGACCTTCAACATTTGCAAATACACAATGATATCCCCATACTAGGGATCCAAAGTTGAGATAAGGAAAATATGCACATCGACAAATGTATCCTCATAAACCTCTTCCTCCTCCAAACTTGAAAAATCAGATTGACCTCCACAAAGATCAATGATTTCTTCAATTTTTCCAAAAAAAATTTGAGATCGAACTCTTTCAAAATAACAATCCATTTATTTTGTTTTCCCCCAATCATCCTTCGAGTGAGGGTGAACTGAAACAGATTGATATGAGCTACAACCAAGGTTCAACGAAGGAGAATGTAATGTCTCAATCTGTTAACCGAATGAATGGTGGCCAAGGCAAGTTTCTCCACATGGGAATAATGGATTTTTGCATCAATAAGGTTTTGGATCAAATAATATATGACATGCTCATGAAGCTCCTCATCTTCGTGAACCAAAACCATACCAACCATCTCCATGGACGCGTCCACATAAATCAAGAAATAATGGCTATAGTCAGGTGGACTAAGTATGGGGGCCGATGCTAAGGCTTACTTAAGAGCATCAAAGGACTCCTGGGCTCACTCATCCCAGTAAAAAGGAGTGTCCTTCTTTAAAATATGCATAAATCCTTTAGTCAAGTTGGCAAAATTAACTACGAATCTCTATAAGAAATTTGCCATGCCTTGCAAACACTAAAGATGTCTAATATTATGCGGGGGAGACAATTGAAGTATTGCCTCAACCTTTAAGGGATCGACTCTTATACCCTCCCTCAATACGATGAACCCTATAAATCAACCAACAATCACGCAAAAGATGCACTTATGAGGATTTAACCAAACCTAGTAATGGCGACATCTTTCGAATACTAATCTCAAATAGTATGGATGACGCACTCTCAAACGAGAATAAGCAGCAAGGTCATCTAAATACACTTCGATAATCATTTTCAGATCATGAAAAATTAAAGTCATAGCCCACTGAAATGTAGCTCCGGTGTGTTTAAGGCCGAAAGGCATCTTCCGATATGCAAAAGTACTCCAAGGAAAAATAAATGCAGTCTTATGTTGATCCTCGGGTTTGATCTGAATCTGATTATATCCAGAAAAACCATCCATGAAGGATAATACCTTGCTTCTCGCACACTCATCCAAACTTTGATCAATAAATGGTGTGGAAAAATTATCCTTAGGACAAACACGATTTAAATCATGGAAATCGGTGCATATATGGATCGCTCCCTGCTTCTTATCAACCGGAACGTGATTTGAAACCCACTCTGTCAGGGGAACATGATATATAAAACCAGCTTTTAACAGTTTCTCTATCTTAGCCTTAATGGTGAGTGCTTTTCTAGGATTCACTGCATGCAAATTTTATCGAATTGGATTCACATCCGGATAGGTCTTAATATCATGTTCGGCAATACAAGGGTCAATACCTATCATTTCCTTGTATGACCAAGCAAAGATGTCACGAAAATATTTAAATAGCTCAGTATACTCTGTGATCTCATCGGGGGAACAAATCGCCCCAATGTAGACGTTCTCAAGTTTGCCAGGATTGTGAGAAATATTTATAGGAATAGTAGGTGATAAATTCGCCATGTTCCCATCATCCATCTAACTGGGAAAGCTCAATGGAACCACGGGACTACCAATATTCTTGCTAAGAATATCCCTAAAGTCATCATGCTCCATATGGTCAAGTTCAGGAAGAAAATATGATCGATGATGTAATTCTTCCCAAGGTGGATCAACACTAGACATGGCCTCAATAATGGCTTCATCTGATGGAGAAACATCATCAAGGAAATCATGTGCATGAGAGGACTCAACTGCCCATGCAGGTAGCACATACGGGTCCTTCTCCTCCATCTGCAAAGAGGAAGGACTAGGCTCTACAACCTGACCAAGATTTGCTTGATATGCTACCATCGTTGCAGGTAACAGCACATCCATTTTGATAGGTCCAATCGAAGGACTTGGTGCAGGAAGAATGCAAGGATCTTCCATATGGGTAGTGCGAAAAGACACTGAATTCAACAAGGACGAAGCCCCACCAAAACTATATCCGATCATAAGAACGAGAGTAGGACAACTAAAGGTTCCCATAAGAGATGGATACATACCCACACCCACACTCCCAGTTGCCATCTAAGAATGATCAATAATTGGGATAGAAGTTCCCGATGATGCATTAACACTTGGATTACGGAATGATGTCTGATCAATCATAACCATCTTCCCATTAAATGGAAATCATACCACTTGAAATAGAGAAGAGGCTACGGCTTGCATACTATACATCCAATTTCGGCCCAGCAGAATATTGTAGTCAAGGGGCGCATCAACCACCTCGACCTCGATCGCGATGGTCTTCCCTCCTAATTGGACCTTAAGAGAAGGAAGAATCCCATGTGGCCAAAATGATCTACCATCAAAAGCTGTCAACATAGTAGCGAATTGAGACAACTCGGGAGAACCCAAACCCTTCCAAAATGACAAAGACATCACAAAAGCAGCAGCGCCTTCATCAATAACAGTGCATTGGATGGTCATATTAAGACACTCTACATGAATCAAAAGAGACATGTAGTAAGACAAGCAATTATGTATTCCCAAGGTTTCAAATTTGATAACAGAAGAAGAGTTATCATCATCAACCCCAAGAGTAGAAAGCAAGGCTCTCCTCTACGGAGGACAAGTATGAAGTACTTCAAGCACGGACATCGCACAAGGAGTTTGGCCCAAATCCTAGACAATGGAATAGTTCTAGGCAGCTTGGGCATTAGGATTGTGCCCTGAATGCTTTAGGACTCCCTTAGGAATGCGAGGTTCAACTTCACGTTTATCCGTAGGTTTTTTTATATGCAAAGGGCTCTCGGGTGGAGCGGATTCCTTTCCAAGGTCCGATTCTAATGAACCATAATCCTTTGCATGAGTCACAACCTTAGTAGCATGCACCATGTTAATGCAACCATGGCTAGTATTGGCCTCCAACGGATTTTGATCTCCACTTGATGCACAATGAGGATCAATGGTCCTTGAGTTCATATTTTGATTGTTGGGTAAAGGATTTGTTAGCACGGCTAGGCCCTGTGCTATGAACCTCAAGGAATCTTCCATATGAGGGCACAAGTGAGTGAGGTGGTCCTCCTTACATAACTTGCAAGGAAAATTTACCTTACGTTTAGTCTGCTTGTCCCCCCCCAGCATTACGAGTGTTCTTGTCATTATAATTATCATTTTTGTTCTTATTCCCACCCTTATGATTATTTTTCCCTTTTTTCTTATTCCTTCTAGTCTGTTGGTTGCCCTTTTGGTTCGACAATTGCATGAAAATTACACTCACCATTTGGGTAGGTTGAGACGAAGCCACAGCTTGTCCTGACGTGGATTGATTAATTGGCAATTGGCTCACTTGTTTTACAACCAAATCCATAGGTTTGGTACTTGCATAGCCCACAATGCCATCAGCATGTGGCCCAAGGCTTGATCTTGGGATCAAAACTATATCGTGGAGCATTAGGTATAATATCATACAAAAGTACGGATAGAGCGTAGATCAAATCCAACTCTTGTGCCCTAAATATTGCTTGTTCCTCATTTTGGACTCCAGATGTAGAAACATCCTTCTTGATGTAAGGTAACAACAACTTGAGGAACCGCTCAAGGAGAAATTCCGGTGGTATAAAGGATTTAATCAACCGCTTCCATCTATGCCACTCTTGAATATGATTTGAGATATGTGTGGCTTTGTCTTGCCGAAATGTCGACAAGAGCTCGGTACCAACGTCGTAATGTACAGGTAGCTGAAAGTGATTGAGGAAAGTCATGGAAAGGTCATCAAATGAAACGTATGCCACCCTTGGTAACTCTATATACCATTTCGCTACAGGCCCGCTGAGGGTGCATTGAAATAGCCTCAAATGGATTGAATCCTCATGTAAGGAATTGGAAAAGAACCAAAGGTGAAAAGTAGTGACATGCTCACTAGGATCTTCTCCAGCTTTTCCTTCAAACTTGGGAATGTCCGAAGGAAGCTTGTTAGGGACGGCCGGCCAGGCTGGGTCATGAGATACTGGATCATTCATAAGTCTCGATAAGTCAGGTAAGTTCAACGTTGCGAGGAAAGGGAGCCTAGGTTGAGCTGGTCTATGCCACGCTCCTTGATAGTTTTGGTTCATGTAAAGATGAATGCTATAAATACCATGGTCTTGGCCATAATAACCCCCTCCCATTTGACCCATATAGGGCTGCATGGAAGCATTGTGATGTGGTGTACCTTGATTATGCGGTGCTACAAAGCCATAATTGGAAGAGTAAGTAGGTTGTTGATACCCATACCCATAGGGTTGATAGTTCTGTCCATACTATGGTCCATAAGACTGTCCATGAGAAGCTCCATAAGGTGTCCCATGGGATGTCCCATGAGAATGTGCATATTTAGGGATATGGGGAACTCCTTGAGATGGACCATGAGACGATCCAAAAACAAGGATATGACCTCCTGACACAATACGAGGAACTTGACTATGAGATACTACCATGCGAGCAGTCGTAGTAAGAACATGGCTAGTAGCGATATTCCAGCCCGAAGGACCATGTGAATGAGGGGGAGGAAGGGTAGTCAAAAACGCATTTGAAGGAGTAGTGTTCGAGGATGAAGGGACATGTGAAGGGATGTAAGTGGTGTTCCCAATGGTAACTCGTTTCGGTTCTAGTATCCGCATATGATTACTAACACTAGGCCAAGGACGAACATGTGAGGTTGCTTCCACCACCGGGATGGAAGGTGCAATATGACTAGCGCTCCCAAATCTCTCTGCATGGAAAGGAAAAAGGAGTTCCCCCAATCATAGTGCTAGGTTGAAATTCTGACTCAACATGATGTGCTGGATCGGGTTCAGTGATATCATACATGCCATAATGAACATGACTAGTGCTTGTGGGTTCATAGTGAGTCTCATCACCTGGTAACCAATACCGACGACCTATGAATGAGGGATCATAACTAGAATGTGAAGGTATTTATGGTGAAGGATCATATACGGGAGTAGGATCTTCATCCCCAACCTCATGAGGTGGAGATGACATCTCAGGAATATCATCCTCGTGATCTCCCATCACGTGTGAATCAAAGTGAGAAGTAGTCCGCCCGGACTGTCTATTTCTCTCTCCCAAAGGAGGAGGAGACGTGGAAGGCAGAAGTCCTGCTAAATGACAAGAATTGTGGAGTGCCGCTCCCGAATCCACAATGACTCAAAAAATGAAAAGACTCGATCTAATTACACAAACCCTAGGAAAACTAGCGTGCACAAAGCATACACCTATAAAATGTAAATCCAAATCGCAAGAAAACAAGGGTAGGATATGTGAGCTCATGAATGAAGCAGGTATGTCTAATCTAGGAGAGGCTTGAGACTACCATACACAACAAGTGGAGGTTTGTAACCAATTATAGTAGCCCTCATCTTCAATGCATATAGAGACTGTACTATCCGACCCCTACCTGGCCAGGACACCTGCAGAATAACCTCTACGAAGTACCCCCTCAATAACCTATGTAAGGAAACTAAGGTCACCTCAATATAATCAATGCTCGGTGGACAGTCATAGGTGGGATTGACCATATGGGCAGGGTAGAAAATCCAGAAACTCTCGAAAGAGCCCCCAGATATGAATAGAATCCTGGAAATATCTTCGATGCTACTCAGTTACAACCAAGGGTCATCCCAATCATAACTGCTCGCCTCGTGCTTAACTCCCTTGTAAGAGGAGGGTCCTGAGAAACACTAATTATATAAAGGAATTTCACACTCTCACCTGGACAGACACATAAATGTTTCGTTTAGTAGTCTTGGAGAATTTACTCACAATGAACTATTCTAAGACCCTAAAACCTAATCTTGTTGGTGCACCTTATAAAATAAAAGAGTGTAATTCATTTTATTATGCGTTGATTTTAATTGGCTTATACTCAAAAGGTCAAATGGTCGTGCAACTAATGATGTTATGACGCAACAAGAAGTAAATGCACACCTAACAATCAATGCAAATGCACTGTGTCAAATGAAAAATGGGGTATGCTACGATGTGAAGTGCAAAATTTTCCTTCAAATGAAGATGCAATCATTCCTATATGAAAATCTTACTAACACTCTCCAAGCAAACCTAATGCCAGAACCATGCAAATGCAAAAATGCAAACAATGCATAATGATGCAGAAAGCAAATGTTTTTGTATTTTATGAATTAAATGAGATAAAAAGAAAAGTATGACTCTACAACCCCCAGACTCTGCAAGCACTATCAGACAACACCCAAGCAAAGCACCAAGGTAAAAGAGACCTAATGCACTAATCCCAAAACAAAAAAATAGAAAATTAAATGACAAGAACATTTTCAAAAATTTTAAACTAAAAAGCATCTCTGGTCAAAAACAGAGGTGTATACAGACTCCAGAAGCATCCAAGAAGACTCAACAATCATCCAAACTCACCCAGCAACACTCAATCTTCCCCAAAAAGGGGAAAAATCAGGGCATATGCAACTGTTTGCAAAAAATCTGCGTATATACACGGTTATTCCAGGAAAACCCGTGTGTACATGCGACTGTGAAGGCAAAACCCGCATATAGGAAGAAAACGAGATGAAAAAGAAGGAAAAAAGACAAGCTGAGACAAAATTTACTTTTATCAGACACTACTAGGGAAACATGCCCCCATACCCGACTCAGAAACAGATAAATCAGAGCAATTCAAGAACATTGAATGCCGATAAAACTCCCAAAGGAAATGACTAGGAACTCCCCAGTATGGTCACCAATTCTGTAACGGAGAAAAAATCCTATGGCTCGGGCTACCACAATAGACAGAGTAACCGCAGAAATCAATCCCTTCCAATATGAAAGAGAAATAAAAAATATAACACTAAAGGATCTCAAAAAATACCTTATTCCAGATGGTTGATCTACATCCCTGTTGAGCTTTTCCAATCCCGCTTGTGTTAACAATTTGCTCTCTCAACAATCAGCAAACAAGATAAGCATGCTATATAATGGTGTTAGACCTACTCTCGCATATATAATCAATAATGTATAAGAAATCAAAATCATCCATCGATTCAATATTCATTTAAATGCACATCATTGGACAGGAAAATATATTTCTATTAATATAAATCATAGATTACAAGAATGACAACCTCTGTCGACACGTCTGCGAATCAGAGAAACTGAGTCCTCCACCTGGCCCTCCACCACCTCAATCCTCCATCTCTCGATAGCAATCTCACAAGAAAAGGCAAGCTTGGGAAGAACACTAAGTGCTCCATGTTGATTTTTGTACCTAGGCAGATGTTCCCTAGGTGACTTTAATTTTTGCCTAAAGTCACTTTAAGAGGGAAAAAGGTGACCCTCACATTAATTGTCACTTAATGAGACTTTATGACAATAAAGTCACTTTTTGATAAATTTAAGTGGGTGAGTGATTTTATTTATGGGAAATAAATAAAAGTGATTTTCACTCTCAATCAATCTCATCCATTGGATTGATTCTTTCTCCACCATTGGATTAAGAAACTCACTTAGGGTAAACAAAAAGGCTGAGGGAGGCAAAAGGGAATTCACTTGTTCATTTTTCAGGAGAAGAGAGAGAGCTGAGAAGGCTGAGTCGAGTTTGCTTGAGGAGGGCACGATTTTCCAGAACTGGTTGCTGAAGTGATTTCAGTGAGCAAGGAGGTCGAGACTGTTTTTTTATTTGCTAGCACAAATCCCAAGAAGAGTACGGCCTTACTGTACGGCTGCTTCATTTATTGCACAGTTTTCGAAGGTGTACGGCCGAGTTTACTTCTGCTGTACGGTGCATTAAATTTGGCACATATTTCGAGGGGTGTATGGACTGTTTGTTCCTGCTGTACGGTGCATTTAATTCCTGCACAGATTTCGAGGAAGGTACAGTACTATTTATTGCTGTACGGTCTGTCATTAAATTGCACATTTATCGAGGAAGTGTACGGCCTGCTGGTGCTGTACGGACTGTCATTTATTTGGCTCGGTTTCCAAGAAGAAGTACGGCCTGGTACTGCTGGTTTGGCACAGAAAAAAAAAAAGAGTGTTGGCTGGTTTGCTGAGCATTATTTTTCCAGACTTTGTGAAGAAGTTTGCCGGTGGAGATAAGTTGTATTTTCCACTATTTTTCTGTCCTGTACATTGCTGAAGAAAATAATTAAAATCTCTCCTCTCTGACTGGTTTTCCCCGTGGGGGTTTTTCCAGGGCTGATTAGCCAAAAATCTCTGAGTAAATTTTTATGGTGTGCATGCATTTGTTTTCAGCCTGTTAGTATTTTTTACTGTGTTTAAAATTGTTCGGCAAAATTTTAAGTAACTTCAAGCCTATGCAAAACCGGCTGAAGTGAAAAACACAAATTGTTCATTTAAACCAGCAAGCAGTAAATCTCAGTTTTTCAACATGGTATCAGAGCAAAGGGGGCAGAAACAGTGATTTTTGCAGACACACAGAAATTTGCAGCATTCAGAAATTTTTGTTATTTTACTTCTGTTAGTGAACAACACTTTGTTGAGTTGTTGCTGAGATGGCTACAGGAATTAGGTTGGAGGATAGGCTGGATGGGACAGGGAATTTTGTGCCGTGGAAGGCTAGGATTCTGTTGTTACTTGAAGAGAATGAGTTGTGTCCAGAGATAGTGAGGAACACTACTACAAACCCCATTGTCATTCCTGCATCTACAGATGCAGCAGCCCTCACAGCCTTCAATAAGAAGGACTGCAAAGCCAGGATAATTATTCTTGATGCCATGAAAGATCACATCATTCCTCACATTTCAGGAAAGGACAAGGCACATGAGATGTGGACAGCCTTGACCAGTCTGTATGAGAGTTCTAATCAGAACTGGAAAATGGTTCTCAGAGAAAAACTCAAGAGTATCAAGATGAATGGAGGAGAGGGAGTCACATCTTACCTTACTAGGATTTCTGCAGTTCGGGATGAACTTGCAGCAGTTGGGGAGAAGGTTGCCACTACAGAGCTTGTGCGGACAGCGGTGAACGGGGATTCAAAGTCCTGGAGTGCTTTTGTGCAGGCCATTGTGGGCAGGGAGAACCTCCCTGACTGGGAGAGGCTATGGGATGACTTTGTGCAGGAGGAGACCAGGAGGGGTCTCGTACAGGGTAGTAGCTCTCAGAGAGGGGCTGATGAGGAGGATGTGGCTTTGACAGCCAAGGGGAAGAAGAAGAAGGGCCCCAAGAAGGGTGGGGCCAAGCAGCAGCAACAGCAGGGTCAGCAGAGTGGACAGAAGAAGGACTTGGGTAAAATCAAGTGCTATGCTTGTCAGGCATTTGGACACTATGCCTCACAGTGTCCAAGCAAGAAGAAGAAGAAGGGGCAGGGACAGCATACTGCAGCCTCAGCTGAGGTTGATGAGTTTAGTGTTGCTTTTCAGAGGGAGTTTTCCCTTTATGCTGGACAGACTGAGAGAGAGAGAGTCACTCTAGCCACCAGCATAGATATGGATCAGGACAGGGAGCATTCCTTGTTGGCAGGACATGAGGGGGGTTCATCCACCTCTTCTACTTGGTACATTGACAGTGGAGCCACGAGTCACATGACAGGAGCTCGTGAGGTAT
>LPNX010071401.1:21732-153313 GCA_001517045.1 Pseudotsuga menziesii | reverse complement strand
GGGATGTGGAGGTTGTCCTTGGGGACAACACCATTGTGAGAGCTGTTGGTAGGGGTACCATCACATTTCAGAGGGAGTCTATGAGTCCTATGACTCTGCGGGATGTGTTGTATGTCCTAGGGCTGAAAAAGAACCTTGTATTAGTTTCCACTATAGAGGACAGAGGGCTTGGGGTGTGCTTTTCGGATGGGAGAGTACAGGTATATCCCAAGGCTGTAGGTATGTCCAGTGCCATGGACATCGGGGTCAGGTGTGGAAAGATATACAAGTTATTATTTCAGCCACAGTGTGCTTTGGCACATAGCACCAGCAGCGAGCTTTGTGAGCTTTGGCATCGGAGGATGGCCCACTTACATTACCCAGCTCTGAGATTGTTGAGGTGTATGGTCACAGGTTTACCTGAGTTCAGCACAGATCAGAGTGATGTGTGCAGGGGGTGTGCTTTGGGAAAGTACACCAAGACTGCTTTTCCAAGCAGTGACACTAGAGCTGCCGGGGTGCTTGATTTGATCCATTCTGATATTTGCGGTCCCATGTCATCGCGTTCTTTGACAGGCTTCGAGTATTACATCAGCTTCATAGATGACTACTGCATGAAGACCTAGATCTACTTCTTGAGGAGCAAGAAGTCTGAGCTTGTATTGAGAGTCTTCCAAGGGTTCAAAGCCCTAGTGGAGAAGCAGACAGGTAGACAGATCCGGATATTGAGGTCGGACAATGGGGGTGAGTATACCTCCAAGGAGTTCGGCGCATTCTATACACAGGAGGGGATTCAGAGACAGCTGACTGTTCCTTATACTCCTGAGCAGAATGGAGTAGCGGAAAGGAAGAACAGGTCTATTGTGGCAGCAGCCAGGGCTATGCTCCATGATCAGGGATTGTCGTTCTTTCTTTGGGCTGAGGCATGTAGTACTGCAGTATATCTGCAGAACAGGAGTCCTCACAGGGCAGTGGGGAGCAAGACTCCTGAGGAGATGTATTCGGGCAAGAATCCTGAGGTGAGCCATTTCCGTATATTTGGCACTTTCACTTACTCTCACGTCCCTTCTGACAAGAGGACGAAGTTTGATCCCACCGCTGAGAGAGGTATTTTTGTGGGATACAATGAGACTTCGAAGGCTTATCGTATTTACTTACCTTGTTCGCGGAAAGTTGTTGTCCGCCGGGAAGTAAAGTTCGATGAGGAGAGAGCCTTCCGAAAGTCCAGAGAGTTAGAGCAGGGGGAGGCACCAGCTCCCACACCTCAGTTAGTGCAGGATTTTTCGATACAGCTTACAGGTCCACAGGTTTCTGGAGGGACAGGGTCACAGGTTACAGGTGCAGCATCTACTAGTTCAGTGGTTCAGGTGACAGACTCTTCAGGGACAGTGTCTGGGACAGGTACAGGTTCAGGTACAGGTTTGAGTCCTCAGGTGACAGCATCGGCAGGCACAGGATCTTCAGTTACTGGTCCTCTGGGTTTAGGACATTCTAGTACCGGGACTTCTTCAGATGAGGAGGAGCAGCCTTCAAGGAAGAGGAAGCCTAAGTGGCTTCAGGAGACCTTGAAGGATGCCGAGGCAGTTGGTAGACCCAGGGAGAGGATCAGGTCAGTAGTGGAGCCTGAGAGGCTTGGTGTGGTCAGGGATGATATGGCTCTTGTTGCATGCCTTCGCGACTTTGAGCCATCTACATTTGAGGAGGCTACCCAGCATCCGGTTTGGAGAGATGCCATGATGGAAGAGTACCATTCCATCATGAAGAATGATGCGTGGGAGATAGTACCGAGACCGGAGGGGAAGTCAGTTGTGACTTCCAGATGGCTTTACAAGGTAAAGAATGCTGCAGATGGCAGCGTAGAGAAGTACAAGGCTAGGTTTGTGGCTCAAGGATTCTCACAGGTCGAGGGAGTCGATTATGATAAGACTTTTTCCCCAGTTGCACGATATTCTTCTATCAGAGCAGTGATTTCTATAGCAGCAGAGATGGGTTGGAGGATCCACCAGATGGATGTGAAGACCGCATTTCTCAATGGTCTTCTGCAGGAGGAAGTATATCTAGAGCAGCCACAAGGATTCGAGATACATGGGAGGGATTCTCATGTATGCAGGTTGAAGAAAGCTTTGTACGGGCTAAAGAAAGCTCCTAGAGCTTGGTACTCCAGGATAGATGAGTGTCTGACATCGATGGGATTTCAGAAGAGTGAGGCTGATCCCAACCTTTACTTCATTGTGGTTGGGGGGGATTCGCTCATTCTTTTGTTGTATGTTGATGATCTGTTCATCACAGGTGCTGAGCGTCTCATTGCACATTGCAAGAGAGACTTAGCTGCGGAGTATGAGATGACCGATATTGGGCTGATGCACTATTATTTGGGGATGGAGGTATGGCAGGAGCCTGGGCATATTTTCCTTGGGCAGGGAAAGTATGTAGCTGATATTCTGAGGAGATTCCAGATGGAGGACTACAGGCCTATGTCTACACCTATGATTACCAACTAGAAGCAACTCCATGCTTCCGAGGGCAAGTTGGTAGATCCTACACTATATCATCAGCTGATCGGTTCATTGATGTATCTGGTCAACACCAGACCATATTTGTGCTTTGCGGTGAACACTCTTAGCCAGTTCATGGTTGAGCCTAGGAGTGTGCACTGGACGGCTGCAAAGCACATTTTGAGATATCTTGCAGGGACAATGGACTATGGTCTGGACTACAGGGGTTCGGATGGAGTTGGCTTGGTTGGGTATACGGATTCAGACTGGGCAGGTTGCATGCGGGACCGGAAGAGCACTTCCGGTTGTTGTTTCAGTTTGGGCTCGGCAGCAGTGTCGTGGTTCAGCCAGAAACAGAGATCCGTTGCATTGAGTACTATTGAGGCTGAGTACATAGCAGCCAGTAAGGCTACTTGTGAAGCACTGTGGCTTCGCAAGCTTTTGGTAGATTTGTTTGATCAAGAGCTTAGGCCTACGACGATCTACTGCGACAATCAGAGTTGCATTCAGCTCTCTGAGAATCCAGTATTCCATGACAGGTCAAAGCACATAGAGATCAGATACCATTTCATCCGAGATTATGTTCAGAGAGGAGCAGTTGAGCTTCAGCATATTTCCACTGATGAGCAGGTAGCTGACATCTTAACGAAGTCTTTGGGGAGGGGCAAGTTCGTCTTCTTCAGAGACAAGTTGGGAGTGGTACGGAACACCTTCCTCGGTAAGAGGGAGTGTTGATTTTTGTACCTAGGCAGATGTTCCCTAGGTGACTTTAATTTTTGCCTAAAGTCACTTTAAGAGGGAAAAAGGTGACCCTCACATTAATTGTCACTTAATGAGACTTTATGACAATAAAGTCACTTTTTGATAAATTTAAGTGGGTGAGTGATTTTATTTATGGGAAATAAATAAAAGTGATTTTCACTCTCAATCAATCTCATCCATTGGATTGATTCTTTCTCCACCATTGGATTAAGAAACTCACTTAGGGTAAACAAAAAGGCTGAGGGAGGCAAAAGGGCATTCACTTGTTCATTTTTCAGGAGAAGAGAGAGAGCTGAGAAGGCTGAGTCGAGTTTGCTTGAGGAGGGCATGATTTTCCAGAACTGGTTGCTGAAGTGATTTCAGTGAGCAAGGAGGTCGAGACTGTTTTTATTTGTTGGCACGAATCCCAAGAAGAGTACGGCCTTACTGTACGGATGCTTCATTTATTGCACAGTTTTCGAGGGTGTACGGCCAAGTTTACTTCTGCTGTACGGTGCATTAAATTTGGCACAGATTTCGAGGGGTGTACGGACTGTTTGTTCCTGTTGTACTGTGCATTTAATTCCTGCACAGATTTCGAGGAAGGTACAGTACTATTTATTGCTGTACGGTCTGTCATTAAATTGCACAGTTATCGAGGAAGTGTACGGCCTGCTGGTGCTGTACGGACTGTCATTTATTTGGCTCGGTTTCCAAGAAGAAGTACGGCCTGGTACTACTGGTTTGGCACAGAAAAAGAAAAAGAGTGTTGGCTGGTTTGCTGAGCATTATTTTTCCAGACTTTGTGAAGAAGTTTTCCGGTGGAGATAAGTTGTATTTTCCACTATTTTTCTGTCTTGTACATTGCTGAAGAAAATAATTAAAATCTCTCCTCTCTGACTGGTTTTCCCCGTGGGGGTTTTTCCAGGGCTGATTAACCAAAAATCTCTAAGTAAATTTTTATGGTGTGCATGCATTTGTTTTCAGCCTGTTAGTATTTTTTACTGTGTGTTTAAAATTGTTCGGCAAAATTTTAAGTAACTTCAAGCCTATGCAAAACCGGCTGAAGTGAAAAACACAAATTGTTCATTTAAACCAACAAGCAGTAAATCTCAGTTTTTCAACAAGGCAAGCTTGGGAAGAACACTAAGTGCTCCAAGGGACAAAGGGATGCAGAATCAAGTATAAGCAAGCTACGACAACAATGGACTATAGTTTTCTTTCTCTTCAATTCCTCTCCTTTCAATGTATCCAAAGGGTTCCTTATATAGTGCTTCAATGGGGTAATGGAAGGTCAAATCTGAGTGATATCAAGGTGTATGGAAGGCCAAGAGACAAGTGACTCAGATCCACATCAAGACAAACTCCAAAAATCTTTGGCCTTTTGCACAAATCCCGATGTACGCGGGTTTAAGGGTTATATCTGCATATATACACGAGAAAGGGTTAAAAAGTCGCATATGGAAAATATCATGTGTTTTTAGGGATGATCATGGAAACATCAAAGGTACAAAAATAGTCCATGGGGTACAAAGAGTCTATAGAGGGACAGGGAATGCCATAAATGTGTGATCTACCATGTGTGGTAAAATCAGCTATAACAAATCCCCTCATACATGTCTTGTATATAACTCATTCAATATGGGAGTCAAATACATGAAAACTAGTGAATCAGTAGCATGGAATTAGTATACAACTCATTCATTATCCTCTAATGAACCGAGATACATATGCTTGCATTCTCTACAAATAAACATACCTTTAATTGTAAATTGGAAACTATCTTCCGAACACCAAAACGCAATACAGATTTGGAGGTGTCAGTTGCTCCCATGAGTTGTAATCTCTCACCTTTAGGAACATAGAGTTTTTCCAACTTGTAGGGAAACCCATCGTGGATATTATAGTCAACCTTACTATTATCTTATTATACATGGAATTGGCCTTGTAGATTCTGAAATACCTCCTTGAAGTCCTCATATTCTATGTATTCCTCCTTGTATGCATCAAGGGTAAAATGCATTACTAACCATTCATATAGACATTTCCTAGTTTTAAAGGAGGTCTTATAGGTGTCTTCTTCATTGACATGTACCTAGAAGTATCTTAATTTGATATCCAACTTAGTGAAGTACTTGTCATGTTGCAACTAGCCTAGTAAATCATTGATCTTGGGCAGAGGGATGTAATTTTTTAGGGTGATCTTATTCATATCAATGTAGTCAATACACACCTTCCAAGCCCCATCCTTCTTGGATAATATGGAAATAGGTGACCCACAAGGTGAGGTCCTTAATATAGTATTTGTTGCAACTACTTCTTAACTTCTTTTTCCTTCAAAATAGACTGTTTATACAATCTGAAGTTGAACATTGGAGAATCTGGAAATAGTTGTTTCTCACGCTCAACTTCCCTTTTAGGAGGTAGTCCTATAGGCTCCTAGAACACTTCTGTGTATGTCTATAAGAGATTATACAACTAGCATTTCTTCTCTTTGGTACTTCCCTCTAGATATTTCTTTACTTTTACCAATTCACCTTCTTATTGATTATGTCTTAAGAAAAGAAACAAAAACTTTGTACTTGAAAAATCAACTTTTTTTCGTAGTTGGCACTTACCAAAGAGATTCTCAATTTACCTTTGTGTGTGTTTATGATGAAATATTTTCCATCCTTGATAAAGAAACATTGGTTTTCTTTCCTCATGAATATCACATCCCTCTTATACAGGTAGGAACTTCCAAATGCTACACCAGAAAAAACAAGGGGTATTATGTCTACCTCCACTTCATCAATATAACCTGCAGTTATGGAAAATTTAATGTTGCAATGTTTTGTGACCCTAAGTTCTACATCCTTATTTACCCATTCCAATGGATAATTATTAGGATTATCATAAATATCCAACCCAATTTTTTTTATCAAATCTATTGCTATGATATTTTCTTGTGAACTAGAACTGAATAGAGCGTCTACCTTGGTCTTGTTTATTTGGATATTGTTATGGAAGATTTTTGTCACCTCCTTCTCCTCCTTGTGATCAAGGATACATAGATTCATGTCCTTCTCCAATGAAGTGAAAACAATATTCTCAATTGCATATGATATTCTCTCTACCTCTTTTCTTGAATCCATGGCTAGAAGGTTCTTCTTCTTAGTACCCTTCTTGTGGTTCTTAGGTTTTAGCTCTAGATTTAGCTTCCAACACTTGTCATCAATATGAAAATAGATGTTACAATGGTTCCAATGGTTTTTCAAATCCTTGCATTTATGTGTCATGGTTGTAGTCTTCTTATATTTTCCTTTGCACTTCTTCTTCCCCTCCTTGGAAGTTTCTTAGTACTCTTTTTGTTTGAAACCACTCAACTACCCTTTCTTATGGCATATATTCTCTAGGTAGGCCTTATCAATTGTATTGGGATTGAATATCATCACTTTATTTTGTAAATGAATTTGAATAGCCCCTAGACAATTCGGGACTGTGTCTAGATTCTTGGGTGAGAAACCCAACATATTAGCCATCTTCTTGAATTTCGTGGTGTACTCTTTCACACTCTTTCATTTCCTTTTCTTTAACTAATGAAAATGGATCCATTGGTCCTCTACATTCATGATAGGTTAGAATTGGGACTTAATGAGGGCTCTGAAATCCTCCCACTTAGTTATTGGAATATCACCCTCCAACCTAAGTGCCTCTATGTGACTTTCCCACCAGGTTAATGCATGGTCCTCTAATTTGAGACAAGCAAATTAATTTTTCTTCTCGTCATATCTTTAATGGATACTAAAATAGACATATAATTGATCCAATCAGTGAGTCAAATTTAAAGCATCGATCTCACCTTGGTATGGCTTTATATTGTCTTTTACTTCCATGTTAAATAAATATTAGGAAGGTGTAATGGCACTAGAACTTTGATTCTCTTTCTCGGGATATTTCCCTAGCTCCTTTCATGGGTTTCCTTTATCTCTTGATTTTCCCTTTGATCTGATATTTGAGTTAGAGCCTTCAAAATTACCAAAAGGTCCAGACTTTCTCTCTATAGCCACCATGTGGATTGACATGTTGCGTGAGATATCGATGACTTGTATTTATATTTTTTCAAGTTGAAGATCATATTATCCCATCGATTCTTGAACATATTCATCCACCATGGCTAGGGTTTGAAAGACTCTTTCTTTATTATGACAGCAGATCATGTAATTTCCTACAAAACCACAATCAAAACTGGTATGATACCAATATGATCCGTAAATAGTCATGGATATTCCATTGGAACAATTTTTCACAATGGATCTTACAACTTAGTTCTTAAACTAAATGCTCAATAAACTAGAACTGAAATAAAAATAGCAAGAGAAAAATAACACATCCACACAAATAACATAAGATATACCCTGAAAAAACCCACAAAGGGGAAAAACCCAACTAGAAGTGAGGAATATTCCTTTCTCTCTTATATAGAATGTAAATACAAAGGAAAATGTACTCTCTATTGAATTACCTTGGAAAGTGTGGGTTGTATGGCTATTACATGGTCTCTTATTCCCTTTGTTGTGCTTAACATCCACTCCCTTACTATTGCTCATTTATGGAACAATGTAATAATATCATAATAAATGGAACCCATTCTCATAACAAGGTAGTATTAAACATATTTTTATAACCATCCAGGGCCAATTTTAGGGTTTTTACATGCCTCAATTCTTGATTAGGGATAGGATTTTGGACCTTTTAGAATGTTCTTGAAAGTACACATGTGAATAGCTCTGCATGTGTGAGAAATGAGAGATGACATGGAATCCACTAAACACCATGGTGGTCAATTGGATAGGTCAACTTGTGGGACACATAACTTCCTCATACAAAATTTGATTGAGACTATTCTTGAATCAATATAAAATTCAAGAGCGCCACGAGTCATGGTACAAGTGATAAGATTTTGAGCCCAAAAAACTTTATTTAAGCCCTCAAATAGGCCTTAAAGGTTCTGAGTCCCAAATTTTCCAAAGTGGAACCTGCCCCTAAAACAAGACTTACAAGCCAATTCATTTAATATTTTCACTAAGGCACCAAAACAAATGAAAAATTGTATATTCACCCATTACAGATCATTGGGTTAAGGGAGGGTACCTAGTTTTTGAGATTGATATTTCCTATTCTATCACGCTAAAATTACTTGAGTTTAGATGGGGTTTAATGGACAAGGTTTACAACTAGAATGTGTGGTGTATGAATTTTATCTTGACTATTGGAGCGTAGCTTTAAAGCATCATTTTATGTGTGGTGGGATAGAAGTATAGTGGAAGAAAAACAAATTTGATGGAAGAGTACTATATGGGAACTTTAATCATATATTTACTCCTTTGAAAGAGTGTGTGATATCATAGTGTTAGAGTATTAATCCACCTTAGTACCATGGTCATATACCTATGATAATTTTTCATCTAGGCTATGTTGATCAACCTTGGTCTATTAATGTGTGTTTTAGACTCATTTACTAACAGTTGAGGTGCTCCACTTTGATCATTCTCACAGTTGAGGCACTCCACTTTGATCATTTTGACAGTCTATATGCCCTCATTGATGACATTTAGTCTTGGTGCGCTCACCATCCCTTAAATCAGGGAACTTGTTTTACCATGGGCTCTAGTGCATGTATTTGGTGGTTTTTGGCTCTCCTTGGGCATTTATTGCTTCCTAGAGACACTCCCGCTCACCCATGTGCTCACCCACACCCAGAATGCTATCATTTAGGATCCAACATGCTCCATCCATGTTTACACTAACATTCGTGACTGTTTGGGATGGTTTGGGAGATGATTGGTCCACCTAGGGGGTTTTTGGGGTCAAATCCTAGTCTGACACATGTATGCATCTAGATGGAATCCATAGGTTAAATTGTTTCTCCCAAATGTATTATAGTTATGTACCACACATATGCACAATTTTTACACTAATATAAACATCAGTTATTGGAACCATCTATGTGTGTTATTTTGCTCTCTTTTACTGTTTTCTTGCATATTTTGTGAATAAATTAGATTGTGAATATTCCATTAGCTCCTAGATATTGTTGTTAATAATATTCTCACATGGTATCAGAGCTCTTTGGAGCCAAAAATAAAATCTAGAGTGTTTGAGTTGTTGTTTAGGGAATTTTCCACAAAAATTGAGTGTTTGCATTACAAGTTGAACCAGTGTCTCCGTCACTCAGTGCACAAGAAGGAATGGAGAAGACTCATGTGTTTATTACCCCATTCAACTATTTCTAATGGAAGGTTGAAATGGTGATCCGTATGATCTTGAAATGCATGTACAAATTCACCATGGGGACTGATACTGAGACAAACTCTGAAATGGAGAAATTGAAGTACTTCAACAGAATTGATGACGCATTTGGGATGCTTTTTCTCAGTATTTTGAGATACCTTCTCTTCCATGTAAATAGTATTGTCACACCCAATGAATTTTGGCTCAATTTTGAGTCATTGTTTGGGATTAATGATGAGATGAGAGGCCACCAGCTCGAAAATGAGTTGATCTCACTGAGCCCAACTCACTTTGAGACGATCCAGGACTTCTTCACTAAGTTCAAATAGTTGGTGCTTCATATGAAACAATGTGTAATAGAGAAGAAATAATATCATTTTATCTTATATATCCTTTCGAATCTAGGTCCTGATTATTCTGTGTTTGTCTCAAAATTCCACTCTAGCATGCTCACAACTCAAAATTGGAGGATGCCTCCACTGGAAGACTCCATGGAGTCTGTGACTCGGGAACAAGACAAGTTAGTGAAAAATGGTACCATCAAATCCACCAAGGATCAATCCCTTTCTGCAGGTGGGTTGAATCAATCCAAAGGAAAGAAGAAAGCCAAGGATTCAAAGCAGCAAAGAGTGAAGGATAAGAAGCATTCAGATACATAAATCTCAAGTTCAACTGATGAGGATTTGAAAGCCAAGAGCATTAAGAGTAAGAGAGAGAATCCCAAATGTGATTATTGGAGAGGTTCACATCATGAAAAATATTTCTTCAGAAATAATATGGACATCATGACCAATCCTCTTGAAGAGAACAATATTGATGTTCCATATTTTGCAAGAAGAGGGGAACGCAAGCCCTCCTTAGATTAAGAAGATGGAAAGCGCTTGTATTATTTGGGTGCAATAGAGAAACCCATTTCTAATATATTTTTTTCTGATTTACGGGCTGATATATAAGAATCTGAAACCTCCTCCCCTACTTGGAAGAAACCCCAAAGAGTTCACCAAAGTCTCCTCCAAAAACTAGTCATTTTTCACTAGTTTCTGACTTGTCTTCTGAAAGCTCTTTCCCACTACATTCATAACCTTCCTATTATTATTATTAAGGTTATATGAATGATTATATTCATTTTATGACATTCATAGACTTATTTCCACAACCATTTTATTCCCAAAAGACCAACCAACCCTAAAGTTTGCTAGTTGGAAAATCTCAAAATTGCCTTGTTTCCAATACTATGTCACTTGTGTATGTTTCTCTTATGTCTCGCATATCATTCATTAGTTGGACATACATGTAATTTTAATTCATGGGACTACTATTCCACATGTCTGAACTTGATCTCACCACCTATGGTTCAGATTTCAAATCTCCAGACCATCCAAGATCGCTCAACTATCAGTGTGATCTAGTTTCCCACTATGGACCCATTCGCTCATGAAGACACTATACCTCTAATATTTTATTCTTTATATGAAATATATTATGATATTTCAAAGACTCATTATTTTTACAGATTTATGAAGGTGCTTCATCAAATTGGGAAGAATATTCATGGTTTAATTCATGATATGGAAGCTACACATGAGGCTGATTTTGTTGAGTCTTTTGATGCTCTTTGAGAAAGAGTTTTCAAAGATATATTTTCCATTCTTGATTATGCTTCCATATCAGAGTATGGTTGTATAAAAAATAATTTTTATATTCTCCTCCATCAGAAAATTATGACCTTCAAGGGGCCTCTCCACATGTTCTTTGTCTACAACACATTGATACATTGATGCATGATCTTGGTATCGACAACATCTTAACCAAGTCCATCACCAAGAAGTTGTTCTTTAATCTCATTCAAGTGAAGAAGAGGACCTGTTCAAGACATTTTCATTATCTCTGTGTCATGTCCATTTTAGAGGGGATGTTTTTTTTCCATGAGGTTTTCCTCCTTACCTCGGTTATATGGACTAATAATTTTGTTTGGATGACATGACTTGAGCCTTAGTTTCCAAGGCCTCCATAATCATTTGGTTTAATCTGTACTAAGTTAGGATTAATGGGGGGGTGTTAAAGTATTAATACAACTTAGTACCATGTTCAAACACCTAGGATAGTTTTTCATCTAGGTTATGTTGATCAACCTTGGTCTATTGTGTGTTTTAGACTCATTTACTGATAGTTGAGGCGCTCCACTTTGATCATTCTGATAGTTAAGGCACTCCACTTTGATCATTCTGACAGTCCATATGGCCTCATTGATGACAATTAGTCTTGGAGTGATCCCCATTCCTTAAATCATGGAACTTGTTTGACCATGGGAGCTAGTGCATGTATTTGGTGGTTTTTGGCTCTCCTTGGGCATTTATTGCTTCCTAGAGCCACTCCCACTGACCCATATGATCACCCACACCTATCCTACCCTCATTTATGATCCACCGTGCATCATTCGTTACTGTTTGGGATGGTTTGGGAGATCATTGGTCCACCTAGGGGGTTTTGGGGTCAGATCCCATACTGACACATGTATGCATCCATATGGACTCCATAGGTTGTCAATTTTCCTTGAATGTATTATAAATATGTACCACACATATGTACAATTTGTACACTATTAGAAACATCAGTTAATGGAACCATCTATGTGTGTTATTTTTCTCTCTTTTACTGTTTTCTTGCATATTTTGTGAATAACTTAGATTGTGAAGATTCCCTTAGCTCATAGATATTTATGTGAATCACATTTCATACAAAAACAAATTTAACAACAAATAATCCATGAAACTTTCCATTAAACATGCACATGATGCATAGAAAATCATGTAGTAAAAATAAGATAGATCCACAGATTCAAGCAACAAAATAAAGAGATTCAACTATACAGAGAATGAAAAATAAACATACAAGACATTATATCCTTAAAACCCAATGGGAAATCACCCTAGCCTTAGTTTTAATTCAATATAAATCTCATTATTTCTTCAGTACAATAACAGGTACGTTAAGGGGAACCCATTGATCTCATCCCCAAGTTTACCATCTTTCTCTATAAGAAGAATTCTCAGATCTAATTACGATGATGAAAGAGGATAAGAAGAAGAGGGATACAAACATTATATATCCTTGTATAACTATGTCTCAAATTTTTGGTTATCGAATGTATCTTTTTGAACCTTTTGTTTACTTCTTCAATTTCTCTCTTTATAGCCATAGTACTCCAATTGTAAACTTCCCACCTTATACTGACACATGTAAGGAGATATGTCATGTGATTCCATATCAGATGCGATAATGGGAATTAGTGGTATGTTATAAGTAAATTTATACATGATGATGTATCAAAGATGCCCCAATCCTTTTGATAATCCTTTTTAATACTTCCTTAAGTAACCCTTTTATTAACAAAATTTTGTATACTGCCTCCTCTGTAACAAACTATTTATTCCTTTGATTTCTTGGAAGTTTTTGTCCTTGTCTGTGTGAGTTCCTAGGATGAGGTGGCATCTGTCAGTTTCCTTATGTTTCTTCATTTTTCTGCATCTTCCTTGTTTTCTCCATAATTTCATACAATGTGGTCATGGAGTCCTATCCCTACTAATTTATGGTTGTTCCTCCTCTTAGAATTCTAAATAATTTATCCAATTAAAAACATGGTGTCCAATATATCTCTTCCATATTTTTAATCATGATTCTTAATAAAGCTAAGGTAGTAATGGATGGTTTCACTTGATTCGGAATCTTAGTTGTTGTGGGGATGGTTTCCTTGTCTGGCACATGATTCAACCTGGGCATAGCCTCATGCAACAATCTATCGTATGTCTCAATAGAATCTAAAGTGATATTTTCATCACATGGGTAGGAGAGACCATTATTTATCATTTTATTCATGGCTCTAAAGAATGGAAAAGTGGTTGTTTTGATTATTTTACATTATTTTTAATAATTTTCAATCTATTGAAAACACTGGTGTTGGTTTCTATGTCCATGTGTATTGATGTTCTGTCTCTTATTCCTAATAATTTAAACTCTTGAGTGGTTAGGCATTTTATCACTCCTTTTTCTACTTTAGCAGTCTTGTACCTAGACTAAATACATGCCTCATTATTTGTTAAGTAATTTCTTAGTTCTTATTATTGTAGGAAAATTTCAAATTTCAAATAAATTTAGTAAAAGAATACTAAATTTCAAATAAATTTGGAGATGGTCTATTATTGTAGGAAAATTGTTGGCCACCTCAACCCAACAATGATTTTGGCATCTATTATTGTTTTCAGCAATCTTTCTTCTATTATTCCCTCCTTGTGCATGGCCTTCCATGTGCTAATTTCCTCCTCCAATGAAACAATCCCTTTCCTCTGCTCGTGTACTTTATTCTCATAGTCACTAAGATTTTCAAGTTTATATTTTCTTTTATCGTCTAATTATTTGGTAGTTAACACCTTCATGGAATTATGTATTCCCTTAGTTATCCAATGTGTCAAGCATTTATTCATATTTTACTCTACTTGGGAGAAAGTGATGGGCACCTCTTTCTCTTCATGATTTTTTATTGTTTTAGAGAATGGAATGAAGTGTTTATGTCTTGTTTATGGTTGATTTTCAATTATTGTTCTAATGGAAGGATTATTGAGAGGATTTATACGCTCTTCTCCCTATCTCTACAATTGTGGTAAGTTCTCTTGTGTTTATTTCTCTTGATATGCCAAAAGGTGGCCAAGGTAAGGAAAAATAATAGGTTTTTGTATGCATAGTATCTTGTCTTGTTAATTGATATTTTTATATCCTTGTCTCTTAGTATATTTTCCTGCAATTAAATTACTTTGGATTTCATTTTGTTCTAACTAGGAGCTTAATCAACTCACCTAGTTTTTGGGTTTCTTGGTTGTGTCCTAGTTCATACAAAGTACAAATGTGAAGATACTTGGAAGAGGCATTGATCACAAACCCTTGTAGCTTTAAAAGAGGAATAGTTAGGGTTTTAAAATCCCTCTATTCACTCTATAATATTTTTGTTATTTTAATGTATTTTATGCAAAAAATTATAAAAAGTAGAAATTGGAAAAAACCTAAAAATAATATTCTCTTAATTTCCAAAAAACGTAAGTTTTATGCTTGGTTATTTAGTTTTGATTTTTTCTCTTATTTAGTTTATTGTTATTAACTTCAAATATATTATATAATATTGAAATTTGCATAAAATTGGAAATTTTGGAAAAAAGTTTTTTTTTATTAAATTCTAGGTCACTTAAGAGGACCCTAGGGGGATTTGACCGATCTTATTTTGATGATGTGAATTGAATGTGGTAAAATTGGTTTCCTATAGCTTAATTTTTTCCATTTCAGTCCCTAAAATGTTTCTATTGAGGGTCACTTTAGGCCCAACAAGTGCACCCTCTACTCCTCTTCGTTGTGAGATTTGGTTTACTATTTTTCGACAGTTGGTTTGAGAGATATATCCAACTTTTAATGTTTATTTTCACCACATAAAAATTCATAAGTTAATATTAAATAATATTAAAATCATACCTTACATAGATCACTTCAATTTCTTCCTAGGGGGGATAGGTATGCCTCTCTTTGTTGTTCACTGGGAGGTAAAAATTGTGAAATTTTGACAGTTGGTTCGAGAGATATCATCATTTATGTCTCGCTATTTTATCTACATGTTTTCATGTATAAATATCATACATACAATTTATATTAAACCCCTTATTCATTTTTTTAATGGTTCATATCTTTTGGTCACTCCATTTAGGCACCGGTTTACTATCTTTTAAGGATATTTTGTGGGGATAGTCATGATTTCCTGACATGATTTATTTCTACCATATTTTATGGAGTCTCCCATGGAATATAAGAGTAGTTAATAGATATTAATGAAAACACATTGAGGTGACATTGGGTGCACTTCCGTTAATAGTTCCCATCATTAGGATCAGTTCCACTCATTTCAACTAGATTGACTTACGACATTTGGGTCCACATATCATGATACAATTACCAAGTGCTAGTTTATGAGTTAAAATACTTTGGTGCCATTGTTTGGGACAAAGAATATTGATTTTCAAGGTGGTCCCAGGTAAAAATGACACTTTTTCATAAGAAGTCGCTTCACAATGTTTACACCTTTTGTATAAAACAAAAGAAAATCAACATTTTTTTGTTTGTATTTTGTGGAAAGATTATATTATAAAAGATGACATTTTGCAAGTGAGTTGTGTTCTTGTTTTGTACTTAGTTATGTTATTGTTAAATACCGATCCTACAAGTCTTACCTAGTAACTTCACTGAGGAAAAAAAACAAAGTACATTGTGAAGCAAAGTCCTCAACAATTGTTAAGTGTAAAAGGTGGACATATTCATCAATTGAGAAGAAATAATTTTCATCATGGAGACTCCACTGAATAATTTTATATGGCATGGAGAAAATTTCTAAGTCTCACTGGATTCTTGAGCTTGATTCCCCCTTGGATCTTTCAAATATTTGGGATCTCACTCATGAAGAACTAGAAGTAACTCTGAGTGACATCCCAAAGTTTTATGGTGATGAACATCAAGGATAAATTTATCTTATCACATTTTTCATATTTATAAGGGAAAATGACATCTTATATGAATATAACATGAAATATTGTGTCTTAGATAGCTTAAATTGGGATGCCTTTTATTGGTATGAATCCCTTGGAAAAGGAAGAATCAAATATTTTTCAACCTTTTGGAAACATTTTGCAGATGTTGGTGTCCCAATGACATTGACCAATGGATACCTGCTATTCAAGTATTCAAGTAGTTCTATGAGACACAACATTTCGTTGAAGAGGGTCCCATACAACCCTTAAAGGAAGAAAACCTTTCTATTTCATTGATAAAGGATGGTATGGCACATGTACTGAATTGGTTTGATCCATTGGAATTATCGGGAATCCTAGGGTATCCTAATCAACTCCATGGTTGTGATCTAGATAACAATTTTTGGAAGAAGAGCATCTCTAATTTTTTTCCAGATAAAGATATATCCAACTTGCATGTTATGTCGTTTATGCAAGATATTTAAAAGTTAAAAGTGATTCATGAAGATATCAATGTGATAATGTTTGTGTTGTCTCTTAAGCTAACAGACAATGATTTATACGAATGGTATGAAGGATTCTAAGGAAAGGATTTCATTCACTCGAATAACTTATCAAGGTTTTTTGTGAGTGGTGGAATTCTCATTTCAAAGGGGTTATTGGATATCTAATGGATCGTGACACTGCTAGATCACCAATTGAATATAGTTATGAATATCAACCCTTAGGAAAATCTCATGAAGAATAAATTATTCAATAATCTTCTATTCAAGAGTTTATTAAGGAAAAAACAATGACATATTGAGTTCTATGATCCAAGAAGGAAGTACACTTGAAGATAAATATGAAGGTGTTCTAGAAACTATATTATAGGATGTCCCTAATGGAGGCCAAGAGAAAAAAATTGAAGAAGAAACATATGAATATCAAGCTGTAATTGAAGAATATAAAGAAACAATGAGTCCTCCTTCCCATTGTTTTGAATATACTTATGATGTATCGGGCCTTTTGGAAAAAAAATGGTGAGATTTCTATGTGAGGAGAGGATGACAATTATTGGAGCATTATTGGCCCTCACATTTATGATTCTTCAAGGGTCGGGAGAATTTTTCTTGAACATTTGGGGCATACATGTTCCAAAGTAGATGAAGATGTTTTTTTCTTGCCACACAAAAGTGAAGATGGTTCCAAGCTAAATAAGACAAATCTAGTTTTTTATGAACATTCACAGCACAATGAAGAAGCTCTTGAAAATCCATCATCTATTAAAAATATTCATGAATATACTGTGGATGAATCTCTTTGTTAATTTGAGGATGTCATATTTGGGGATCCTTTTTATATTGATGATGATTTCAACAAACGTGATATAGTTCAACATGATATGGGTATGGATTCTTGGAAATTTCTAGGAGGGCCTACTTATGATTCTTCAATTGAGGAAAGTGAAAATTTCAAAAACCTTGGAAGACCAATATCAGATGAGTTTTCTCAGGATACATTTTAGTCATGTTTTTTCAACATCGATAATAATAAAGGGCTAGGCTTGGGGATATTTGTTTCCTATGTTGAACAAATGAGTGCACCTTATCATGAAGTGGATTTCTACCAACATTCTCAGACATGCCTCTCAGAAGCTATTTGTAAGATTTGGACAATGAACTTCAATAAGTTAAAATCCCGATCAAGTATGAATGAATGTATCGTATTAAATTCCCCATTTGGTCAAGCTTCTCATTTTTTTTCATTTGGAATTTGATAGTACTAATAGTATGGTTAAGTATGAGGCTCTTTGCATGGTTTTGAGGTTGCTAAAAATTGTGATATTAAATTGTTAAAGATTACTAGAGACTCTAAACTTATTTTGATGCAATTAAAAGAAAAGTCTGCCAACAAAAATGAAGGGTTGAATAGGTACATGGATGTATCCCAATCCATGGAATATTTCATTTCCATATAATTAAAAATGGTCTCCAAGTCTCTATAACTAGATACATTAGTAGTTTGAACTTCCAACACATCCTCGTATGAAGGTCCTATAAAATAAAGGAAGATAAAAATAGTAATATGATTTCTTATGCCAAATAATATGGGACATTTACATGTGTTTAATGGAGAGAAAATGCATAGGTTAAAGAAAAACAAAAAAAAAAATTCAGCATCACTATATAGACATCCTTGATGCATCTGAAATACCATTAGAAAAACAAACATATTTTGGAGAACATTTATATGATCAAGGTAGTCTATATTGGAGGCCAATCCAAGCATGGATAGAAGGGGATTTTGAGAAAAGAATTTCCCGTTGGAAATATTTTGATGGTTTATAGGTCCATGATCTCTTCTATCATTACAACTACATTCCAATGAAATTAATGACTTCTACTCAGTTCATCATTGACATGGTTTTGTATTGGATTATTACCAAATACAAAGGAAGAAGTCTTGAAATGAACGATATGCTAAGGCAAATTCACTGGTGGTATGATTTAACTAAACCTATTTCTCTCATTATTATTCTATAGGTATGTAGGATGCATAATCTATCGCATTAGAATTTGATTTCATCATTTAATTTTACCCATGCATTGTGCTTGTTTTTTATTCCATTTAATTTTGATTTGAACAAGGTAGGATGAAAGTTTCTTCCATTGATGCATTTGATGAATTTGTTGTTTGAAGTGTGTGTAAGTATATAAGTACCAAAATATGCATAGGTTCTCACACGCTTCCAAGATAAATGAATGTCCCATATTTGGAGCTAGTTGTTACCCTCCATATAGTCTGTAGTGTTCCTTACTATATTTCCATAGAGGAGGAATAATTTTTTCTATGTCAAGGCTAAGTTTGGGCTTGATTTATGTAGAGTGTTGGTCTATAGGGGCTCATGTGATGAATTAGGTAGTGTCATTGAGAGGGGGGAGTGAATCAGTGGAATATATTAAACACAATTTCTTTTATTTTAGAAAATGTAAAAACAAATTTGGACACAATGTTTTTAATGTGGAACCCAATAAGGTAAACCACCAACACGTTTCTATTATCTGCAAAAATTTGGTTTTACAATTTAAAATAGTTATTTGCAAGAACCCACTTGATGGAGACAACAATCCCCAAGTTTCTCAGCCACTACTAAAGGATGCACCCACACCCTGATTTCTGCCTACACCTACAGACAAGGATACACCAATACCCTATTTCTCCAGCCACTACTGGAAGGAGGTTAAGACCTCCGTGCAGGAATGTAGCCTTCCCTAGCACCACCCTCCACCCTTGTATGTATTTTTACTCTTCTTTCGTCTCTGTCTTATGCTGCGGATGCATAGATCTAGATGACAGAGACACCCTTCCTTCAATTTCGATTTTTCATTAAATATCTCTTTCATGCCTTTTCAAATTGGTCGTGCTTCTTCATTCTAGACAAACGCACTTTTTCATTCTTCTTGTCTTTCCATCAAACACATTAATTCTCTGTTTGAATTATGTACATTAATTTAAGCTTCTTTAATCAATTAATTAATCGCCAAACCATCTTCATGTCTGTGAGCTCTCTTCCTCTGCTGGCTTCCATTAGATTTCCTTACGTTGGATTACCTTTCATCTATAGTTGGTGAGCTTTCTCATGTCCTCTATGGGCTTATTTAATTTGCTGGCCTATGAATTTATTCCCTTCTCAAAACGTGGGCTTCATTACCATGCAGGAACTGGCCTTTCACACTCTCCTTTCCTCCATCCTCTTTTCAGACTGGACTTTCCAAAAGCTCCTTTCCACACTGCGGAAGGCATAAATCAGAAACTCAGGTTTCCAAGATCCAAACCTTTGCAATTCCTCTTTTCTACACTGACCTTTCCACACTGCAGAATGCGGAAGTTGGAAACTCAATTTTTCACAACTTCGACTTTTTGCTTTTCGCCTTTTCACTTTTCGTATTGGCCTTTCCTCACTGCAAAATGCGGAATTCAAAAACTTAACTTTTCCACAAATTTGAATTTTTTATTTTCCCACGCGCACTTCTACTCCCACACTTTTCACAAATCCTCCGAACCGTCGATCTGCTTGCGGAACTATTCTCAGCTGTCCAATCTTCACATACTTATGGAACTCTTCTTCCACATTCCTTCTGTTGGAACTCTTCTTCTGCATTCCTTCAGCTCATTAATTCATGTTGTCTTATCATCCATTTCCATTTCATCCACTGCATTTGTCATTAATGAACTCTTATAACATCATCATCAGGACACCATCATATGCCATATCATCACATATTATATGCCACATATTCAACTATTCGATGCCATGCCATCATATATTCCATTTCATAATTCATGCCATAAAAATATCTCCTTATCAGGTCTAAATATCTCTTTCCATAAAAATTCTATCTTCAGTTTCACCAAAAAATGCTTATTTTATCACTGTATGGGGGGGAATTGATGAATCTGAGTGCAATAAGAAATAGGAAAGGTTATGGGAATGATTTGAGAGATTTTATATGTTCATTGAGATTTTATTTACATCTTTTATACTTCATATTTAGTTCATAAATCAATTTTCCATGAATTAACTGCTATATTTTAGACCCTAGCTAGATTGATAACTTTAAATGACTAGTCTTGCAATATTTGATGTAAAATGAGTTTTTTTAACTCAAAATGAGACCTGTAAGTTCCTGTGGATAATTGAAACACCAAAATTCCCATAAATATATTTATAAACCTTTTTCATTGGGGAATTACTACCTTTTTGGATCCTCCACTGCGCGGGGTTTCACTAGGCCAAAACTGCTGAAAAACTCCAAATTCCTCCAAAACTCCTCAGAACTTTCCAGAACTACTGAAAACTATCCAAAAACATTTGTTATGTTATATGAATTCTCAAACAACCCTCTGCAAGTTTCAAAAATCCCCTGGTTGAAACAAGCTGAACTACTCTTCCTAGTTTCACGATTTGGCTGTCGAGAAGCGTGGAAGTAGGTTTCTGAAATCTAAATGGCACCAGATATAAATGTGTTAGGAAAGAGGAATTTATATGTCTTAAATTTATTTGTTTTCTTACCCAAATCACTCATCTTTCCTACAAAATTTCCCTGAAAAAACCCCTGATTTTCCCAATCCGAAGAGGCTCTGAGTGATTTAATTCAAAGCTCATAAATTTTAATTTAAATTACAGAATTAGATAGTGTTAAGGTCTACACACCATACTTATAACATTACAATGGTATCAAAGGTATTTCCTTGGATCATCCTATGGAAATAAATCTCTCAGTGAAGAAATCTGCAGCCATGTCATACTATGAGGATGACTATGATGAGGAGTATGAAGAATACTGCATAAAATATGAAGAAGAAGAAATCCTCTATGTTGATGGAGGCCTAAAAAAACATGAATATGATGAATAATATTGTCCATGATATGGAGAAGAGATCAAATCTGATTCTCCAATGGTTAAGAAAGAATTGACAAAGATAATGGAAGCATGCGAAAACATGCCTAGATGCTACAAGGAGTATCTAGCCTTGGGTAAGAAAAATTGTGTAGACATTACTTTTAAGGAATATATTTATTTCCAATATGGATTCTGGCCCAAATATGTGGATGAGAATTCTTTCAATATCAGCCAATCATTTATGGAGGAACCAAGTTGTTCCAACTATGTGAGTGAGGAAGAAGAAAATGAAGCCAAAAGGGAAGATGCAGTAGAGCCATCTGTTGGTCCGACCATTATGAGATTGTTTGGGTGTTCTTCTAGCAGATATTCCAAAAGTGGTGACATGAGTACTATTTTAGAGAGTGAAATTTCATCAACTTGATTGGAGAAGCAAGATAAACTGACAAACCATCCTTGAAATGAGAAGGTCATGAACCTTCTAGAGGAAGAAATATGTAGTGCTTCTAATGGAAGTATTTGTAACAGGGATTTCTCCTTGCTACAGGGGCAAGAATGGCTCCCTTCTGTCTATAGGACAGAAAGGTAGGTTCCTGCATGTGGAAAATGTAGTAAAGAAATTGGAACTAACATAAAGCAAAGAACAAGAAATAATGGCCGTGAGCCCCTCTGCAAACAAGGTTAGGGCTTTGCCTTGGCTACCTGCAAACAAATAATGAATAGAAATAAACTTGAAAGACATGTCAATAAACAGATATGCAAACAAACATGGGTAAGAAATCAACTAAAATACTAAAGAAAAATGCATAAACAAGACAATATTATACCTCTCCTTTGGTGAAATGGGCCACCATGCCCTGGTTGGAAGGAAGCACCTCTCTATCTCACTCAGCAATGGAGGAGGAGCTATGGCTCAATGGGGAATGTGAGTGGAAGAGAGGGGGATGTGGGTGGCTTGAGAGGCAAAGAGGTCTCAATGCATCCACAGGCAGCATAATAGTATGCAAGAGAGAAGTGTTTTGAGAGTGACCCCCCAACCTCCTTTTATAGCTTTTTTGGGGTTTTAGGGTTTTAAGCCCTTGGTTCGAGCTTTAGCCCCTTTTTGGGGATTTTAGCCCCTTTCGCCCTAACTTTAGCTCATTTTATGGTTTTAGGCTCCTTCAAGGGGTTTTAGCCCCTTTTTGGAGGTTTTAGCCCATTGGAGAGTTATTTAGGCTCATTTTTGGGGTTTTTAAGCCCTTTTATTCATTCTTAAGCCTTTTTTAGGGTGTGGGGATCTAATGGAGGGTCGTGAATGGGTGTCCTTGGGTGGTGTATGCCATGTAGAGATAAGTGAGGGATTTTTTTGGTTAATAGATTGCCCCCTGATGTGTGAGGGCAGCAGCTCATCATATGGCCGACGTACATCATAGGATTTGCTGCATAGAGGTGGTGCTTCCGGGGCTGGGGCATGGTAGCTTTTGGTTTTTGTATTAATATGGTTCCCATCAATGGGTGAGATACAAATAATGTGTGACATGTATATGGACGAGGCGGGCATCCCCATGCTCATGACAATGTCAAAAGAATAATTTGATCTATGCTCTAAAATACAAGAGCCGATCATATACAACTGATGATACAATAATGGTTGCCTCAATGTGAGGCTGAATACAATACTAATCTGAAGAACTGGTACGTTGGAACCTTGGAATTCTCATGGAATGCTATATCTTCATGACTGATGACCTGCTAGATCTGGAACGGTACATAGTTGTATGGAATCGCTAATTGAGAGTCAAAGTCTCTATGGTACACGTATGCTGCATCAATCATAAATCTATATAGAAGCACTGTTGGGGCTTCTGAACACTGTCTCCAACGCAACCCAGAAATCACAAGGGACATAACCTGTATAGGTCCCTCGAATAGACTCATCAATGTGCTAGAGTCAGGTGACATCTGGGGTCTTTGACTAAGTACTATGCAGACCAAACCTTGTACGAATCTCAACGGTGCGATGATGTAGTTGGAGTCGAGAACATGAGAAACAACCATCCCGAGAGGCACTAAGGACTCCTCTCAAGTGGTCCAAGGAACTCATCAATGATGTTAATGAAACCAAGGTACATGGACCTCTAGGTCTATCCTCTGGAATATGTGTGTTGTTGTCGACAGAGGGAGACTTGCCCCTAGTCAAGATAATGATGTTTGATGTTTCCTTGACTAGAAGCACGATGGAAATAACCGAAAGGTGTGAGACAATCTATGGACTAATCCATTGAATGGGGGGGGGGAGGGAAAAATTGAACAGGGGTAGGGGGAGTGTGGTAGACTCAAACTTCCTTTGTTCAGAGTATGATGGCAGGGTGGACCAGGAAGCAAATGAAATTGACTCATGGGAATGGGAACATAGCTGTAATACCGGGAAGGTCACTACAGATGGAAAATGCTTGGAGGAGGTGGACACTTTTGATTCCAATGGGATCTAAGGAAGACACATTGCAGAGTGCTCTAAAAAAAGGAAACCCAATGTGGGAATGTTTCCAAACTATTTTCTATGGGGTGGTGTCTAGGGACACCATTGTGGTGCGATCTCGTGGATTTTTGGTGAGATCGAGAAGGTAAATTCTCGATGGTGCTTTCAATTTTAGAGAGTCTAAAAGCACGAAGAAGACTCCAATGGGGGCTCTTTTTCCTTGGTAGTCTCCTGTGCCTGAAAAGGGATAAAATTATACATAGGAGATCTCTCCCATCCTTTGGGGGATGACAAACTTCTTTACCATTGGTAGTCCAATCAAGCCGAAAAAGGTTAAACCTATACCGACTGGACGGTCATTCAGATACTTTTAGGAGCATGAACAAAACTAAGTTTGCTCAGCAATATTTTCTTGATGAGAAGGCTGGAAAAAAGCTTAATGACAACCCATGGTGAGATTTTTCTTGAAGTGCATCCCCTCTACCCGATAAAGCATAAAAGTATGCAGAGGGGTACGGTCTTGGATTGAATACACCAAGGTAGTCATTTTCAATTGATGGTCTACATAGTCGGCAAAAGGAGGTAAATGAGACGATGTAAAAACCCTTTCCTATACTTTAGCGAGTGGGAAAGGAAGCAACTGCGCTCGGCTATCTTTTCATTGTTTTTAGGAGTCAAAAAAGAGCTTAAATGAAACTCCAGTATGGTCAACTGATTGCGGTGGCACTGGCGGTGCCCCATGTCAGGACAGTCGAAAGTGGTCCAAAGGTCATCCGCGTAGTATGGACGCAGTAGAAGGCTCTCAAACATACCAATACATGCACGGGATAGATCGCAGCAGAGGCTCACAAGTCGATGCGGTAGAGGCATGCAACTAAGATGGCTCTCGGACAGAGGTCAGGAGAGCATGTGTGTGAGTTGCAGTGAATGGACTTGACTACATGTGATGTGAGTGCAAATCCGGGGGCAATTATATGCCAAATATGTACAAGAAAAATAAATTGTTTTGTGGACAATGGTCCAAAGGTCTGCATAAGGTGTGGTGGGTAAAGAAGACAACTATGTGTTAAAAATACAAAACAAAAAAGTGAAATGGTAACCCTTAACGGGTGGTGGCCCGAAAACCCACATGAGTAGCGATAGGGAAGTGGGATACAAGCACAGGTCTGTAGACACTTGCATCGTCATGTCATGGCTCGTAAATCGAGGTGACTTGTGGGAAATGGTCCCAAAATCTATTTATTAAAAATGAGACAATGGTCTCATAAAGAGATAGAAATTTGGGCTCAGCATTGTGAGAGGTGTCTCGAACAGGTTCCGGGTGAGTTTAGATTAGTAGCAAATGGGGCTTCCCGTGACTTGTGGTAAAAAACATTGAAAAACAAGAAAAGAAAATGAAGCGACTCATTGGTGACGTTAAGCATAAAATATCTTGAGGTAGAGCCTGTTGCGGGGCTTCTTCAAGAGTCGACCATCTGAGTCAATGAAGAGGTATACCCCCTTGCTGAGATGAAGGTCATTGGCAAGGAGGGGTGACAAAATCTATTATTTTATGGGAAGAATCAATTCCACACTATGGTTTAAAGGGAATGGGGTAAAACCGAAGGCGGTATTACATATATCTCCATCATCGTGTAAGTGGTATCGGGATAGATCAGGTGTATTTTCCACAGCTGACGAGACAGAAGGGCAATTGGTACTAGAGATGATGTAAATGGTATTGGTTGTGGTTTTTGTGGCCTTGCCCCTAGTCTCTGTTGGAGGAAGAGGGCCAGGCCAGGAGACAAGAGGAGTCTCTGATGGACCTGGAGGTAGGTGCAACATGTTCTCAATTGGCTGGACATGAGTTAACACATCCTGGGGCCTCAAAGGTAGGGTGGGTGGTTCAAGGTACCACAAAGGATCTCCCAGTGTGAAATCCTGTAGATTGAGGGTTTCCAAGGAAGACTTACCCACGATCCTGGATGGTAGGAAAAGGAAAAGGAAAAGGATCAGGTTGATCAGGAACGAACCCCACTGTTTACCTTGCAACTGAGGTTGTGGTTGCGGATGGAGCTGCGGTTGTGGAAACACCATAAGAGATAGGTCTGATGGACCATTGGTGGTGGTGGAGACAAGAGGGTCAGTAGAACTGGACATCATGTAAATGGACATGGTGTCTGAAGAAGGCAGTGGGGGATGAACTTCTTCGATCAAGGTGATTTTAGACTCTAGGGAATGTTGACGGAGGTCGGCTAGAGCCATTTGAAATTTGGGCAATTCTTGAAAAGGGTGAGAGTAACGTCCATACAAACCGCAGAGGGCGCAAGCATGGTTTATTCTCAATGCCTTGTTTTTTATTATCGACACAGTTGGGAGTTCAACCATGGGGATGTTTTCGTTTGTGTCCATGGCATCCAAATGCGCATGGATCACTAGGATTTCAGGGAAATTCTAAGTTGGGTGGCCCTATTGCTTGCAGACGGTGCAAGGCAGGACTTGTCATGGCTCTGTGGTAGGTTTCGCTTTCTTGACCCTGGCCCTTTTTGGGTGGGGCAGTGTGGCTGCGGGTGCGGTGGTTGGATTTTGCAGGCTAGGTGGAGGGTGAGACTCCACCGCAATGGGTTGAAACAGGGTTGAAACAACCTAGGGCATTGGTGGTTGAGCTGGTGGATCGAGATACCATACCGAATTCCCAATGTGAAGTTAGGTAGGATTAAGGTGGCCATTACTAGCTTGCTCATGACCCCAGGTGGGGGAAAGAGGAAGGGAATCGTATGGACTGGCGATGAGCCTAGATAACTCCCTCCTGGTTGCATGTGGGGATGCGGTTGTGATTGCAACTACACGAAACACTACTATTGTGGATGATACTGCGGCTACTGTTGGTGTTGCGGCTACGGACGATGTTGGGGTTGGGGTTGGGGCTACGACTGCACTTGTTGTTTTGGTGCAACGGTGCTGGATGAGACCATGCACAGGTCTGCAGTCTCATTTTTTGTTGGTGGCAGTGACACTGAGGGGAAAGGAGCCGTCATGGTGGGATCGGCAAACAAACCAGGGCCCACATTCAATAATGGGTAGGCTGGTGTGTTGTCAACCATAGTGTTGATTGCAGGGATGACATTAGCATGTGTAGTCATCCCTTGTGGCTCAATGGTGGTGATGGTAGGGATAATGTTGGCAGGTACTGTTAACCGTTGCGGATCATGATAAGTGAGTGGATCAACTGTCACAATCTTCCCTTCATGGGGGAACATCATGAGATGGAAGATAGTTGATGTGACCGCTCTCATGGCGTACATATAACTTCTTCTGAGGAGAAGGTTATAGTCCAGTTGAGCGTTGACAACCTCTATGTCGATTAGCACTGTCTTCCTGGCTAATGTGATGGGGACATGGGGGAGGATTCCTTGGGCTTTAGTGGGATGGCCATCATAAGCCCACAGAGTTATGGAGGATGGTTATAGAATTAGGGATCCAAGTTTCTGCCAAATCAGTGTAGACATAACACACATAGATGCCCCCTCATTTACTATGCACCAGTGCACAACCAAGTTCCAGATAGATACCGGGATTTGGAAGGCAACGGTCGATGGCATGTGTGGTTCTCCGTTCTTTGTGTTGAACGTGATCAAATTGGATTCAGAGGGGTATATGGCCCCAAGGGTAGCTAGTAACACTTTTCGCTGCGTTGGGCACGTTTTGAGTACCTCCAGAGCAGACATGGCCGTTGGTGTTTGGGCTAAATCATCCACAATGCTATAGCTGACAGCAGCTCTAGCTGTGGCATTGCTGGCCACTCAGCGTATGGGGGGGTGGGGGAAAGGGGGTAACTGAAGAGGTGCTTTGACCATCTTGGACGTAGATGCCATTGATGTGTCAGTGATTTTGGTGGTGGTACCGTACTAATTTTTTCTAGTTTGCAAGTTGACCTCTTCAGTCGTCATGGCTAGCAGGTGGTGAACACCTGTTTCAGCCATGGGAGGTGCCCTTGGAGCATTGGGATTGGCATGGGGAAGGGGTGCAGTTGCCACTAACCCTTGGATAGGTAGTGGGTTCTGGAGCACCATAGGAGGAGGTCCTTGTGGTGCCAGTTGGGCTTGGTTCGTAGCATTGGCGGCCTGTTGGGCCTCATTCTGAATGGCCTGCTTAGCTCGACCCATGAGGGGACACTCGAATGTGTAGTGCCCATAGACCTCACAGAGTGTGCATGGTCGGTTTGCGCGCAACGGGGCGTTGCGTATTGGTGCATTTTATCGTGGGGGGTTTTGGGAGGGTCGGTTTGCCGCAACATTATTGGGAGGGTTTGGTTGTTGACCGCCTCCCTGCAGTTGGTTATTGGATTGGTTTCGAGGCTGATTATTTATAGCTTTCCCTTGTTGATTGTTGGGGGCAAGATGGTTGGGACGATTTTGCTATGCAAATACCTATCCCAACGGAGTGGGTTGAGCAGGGGAAGGGGATTGAACCGGTTGCACTGGTGGTGCATAATAAATTTGGGTGGGCTGCGGTGCCACAAATGTGGGAATTTGCCTCGTCTACTACTTTATTGGCCATGCCATGGCTTGAGATTTCTGCAGTGGTGTAGGTTGTGCGTAGGAAGTTGTTGCTCCAAACTAGGACATCATTTTGGCATAGTCCAGAGTTTGGTTTTGGTAAGCAACACTAGCAGTGCTGCTTGGTTGTGGTGTAATGGCAGGTGGTGTCGGACAATGTTTTGGCTATTGGGAGATCAATCCTATGATGTCGTCCACAGCATGGGATGCCCTTGGTTCATCCCTATAGAAGGTGTTTGGATGGGTGGCATCTGGAACGATAGTGTACAGATATCCAGACTAGGCATAGATAAGGTCAAACTATTGGGCTTTCAGTATGGCCTCCTCTTTGGATTGGGGACGTTCGGATGTGACATCCTTTGCTGTGGGTGGGAGAAAGGTCTTGAGGAACCAATCCAAGAAGATCTTGTCGTAGAGTTGGATTTTACATAAGATGCGATGTCATCGCCACTCATGGATGTGGTCAGTTATATGTTTCACAGTGCTTTGGCGATAGGATAACAGGATCTCCACCCCTTTGTAATATCTAACGGGGAGTTGGAAATACTGTAGGAACATGAAAGCTAAGGAGTTGAAATCTAGATATTTGCCCCACAGTAGCTCAATGTATCATTTGGCCACAGCACCTGTAAGGGTGCATTGGAATAGCCTCGGCCTGATGGAATCATCTACGATGTTGTTGGACAAGCACCATAGATGGAATGTCATAATATGGTTTTGGGGACATTCCCCTGCCTTGCCTTCAAACTTGGGGATGTCTAATGGTAGCTTAGTTGGCATTAGAGGCCAAAAATCTTGATGGAGAATGGGGTTGTTTGTCAATCGAGCCAAATCAAGCAAGTTAAGATGAGCCATTAAAGGAAAATTGGACCCCAGGTTGATCTGAGATGGGTAAGGGATGGTGGTGGGGTTTGTAGGTGCATAATGTACCTACACAACTGGGGGTATTGGTTGTGCCATTGTATGTGGGCCAATGCCCCCAATTGTGGTGGGAGGGACAATGTGGGTGGAGGGGACATTGCCCCCATTGCCCCCATGTATAGAAAACAAAACATAACTTATAAAACCAAAACACAAGAAAATAGATAAAAAACCAAAAGCATATCATGCAAAACATTTAAAAACAAGATCCACGAGGTGGCAATGTCCCCGACATTGCATCCATGATAACTAGTGGTTTGCAATTGCATATGCAAACAATTAAAACTCAATAAATACTCAACCTTAAACTTGTCCTCACTTTTATAAATATTTCAAGCTCAGAAACATCATGTTATGAATTCGAAGTGGCCAAGAAAATAGAATCTAAAATTTCCATCTATTTATAATGCACATTAATTACTTGTCTAAGCCATATTTTCCATTATCAAGTGCAATAACACAAGAGTGCTTAAAAAAAACCCTGAAAAATAAAAATAAAAATGAATAGAAATAAAATCACCGTTCCACCTAAGTAGTCTTAATTGATTTTAAGAAAAATCGACCCAAGCTTGAAAGGCATTATAAATATGCAAAACCAAAGAACAACCTACAGTTGGACAGTTTGTATTTCATTGATTTTAAATATTATGAATGAACTAGTATTCATGTTTGGAAAATTTGTAATTTTCTTCATAACCTATCATTAATTGAAAGCTTTGAATGTTGAACTGATCTTAAAGTTTCAAAGCTATCAACTTGACAATGATCATTCACAAGTATTTGAAGATATTTAAATTCATACTAGCTTGGACCTTTTTAAAGTAAGTGGTTTTCCACAGGCTCTCAAATTTCTTGTCTTTATGCTTGATTGAGCTTTTAGTCAATTCTAGTTTACTTTCTTTGTAATCTCTATTACAACCATGACTTACGTTGTTGTTTTTTTATCTCACTCTTCAACCGCACCTCCTCTTGCGCATTTATATTGCATCTCAAATGGTTTTCCATTCTCTTCTTGGAATCTTCACATCAATCCTATTTCCACCAAGTTTTCCTCCATGTTCATTATGGCTGCTTCTAAATAAATACATAAAAAATTATATAGATAACGTGTAAATATTGTTGCATTGCACCACTAATATCTTCCTTCTTCTTTTTTTAAATTTTGGGTGGCTAGCATGTATTCTTATCGCTCTCATATAGAAAGTTCCTTAAATGTCAATATTGAGTGATACAAGTTCATTTTAGTATCAACGATGAGATACACTCCCTTTGATCTAATACAAGTGAGTTGTAATTAAAGTAAAATGGATGCGATAGGAATGTCAACTATAATAAGGAGCATTTAGGTATAGGATAACTGCCTTATATATGATAATATGAGCCTCCAATTGTTACAGGCTCAACTCTCAACAGGTCACACAAGGAAAGACATCCGAATCACATTTCCTAACTTATAAAAGTAGTTTAATGTAAAGGCACCAAAGATGTAAATAATCCAACTCCAACTTAATATCCCAAATAGCTAAACCAAGTGTATCCTAAAGCTATCACCATTAGCCACGTGCAACCATGTGTAAGCTGGTTATCAACAAGTAAACACATGCAAATGCTTTTTTTTCATGGATATCGATATATCACATATAGCATGTGGGAACAAGTGGAATCTTTTTTAACGTGTTCAATGCGCAATTATCATTATTAATTTTGTTTGCCCATTCATTTAAACCGTATTCATCAAGGAATGACCTTACATAGGACACGGTCGTCTATCCATCCTTTGGCAGAGTGACAATCCTCCTCTTTGGTTATGTGAGCATACCAGGGATTCCCTACATGTTGGTGCATGAAAACCTTAATATCCACCCATTTACAATTTGTAATACCCCTTGGTTATATCAAAAAAATGAAATGAAATTATTAACATAAATCTAAACCGCTAGGCAAGACCTGAACCCTAACATTTGATAGCACTTTGCATCCATGCCACATGGACTTATCCATGCATCTAAGCATTCATAATCTATGATCCCTATTGTTACAGAGAGAAATTCCTATGGCATGGGGTACCACAACAGATAGCTTGACTCCAAAAATCAATCATTTCCAATATGCAATAGAAATTAAATGTCTAACACTAAAGGATCAAACCTTGTACCTTATTTCGGAAGGTTGAAGTAGATCCCCATTGAGCTTTCCAACTTCAGCTTGAATTGATAAATTACTTCCTCAACAACAAGTAAACAATATAAGCATACTATATATCATGGTGTTAGATCTATTCTAGCATATATAATCAACAATGTATAAGCATTTGAAAACATCCCATGGATAAAATATTCATTCAAACACACATTATTGGACAGGAAAAGATATTTCTATTAATATAAATCAGATATTACAATAGATACAACCTCTGTCGGCACGTCTGCGAATCGGTGAAACTGAATCCCCCACTTGGGCCTCCACCACCTCAATCCTCCATCTCTTTATAGCAAGCTCACAAGCAAAAGGCAAGCTTGGGAAGAACGAAATAGTGCTCCAAGGGACAAAGGGATGCAGACTCAAGCATAAGTTCTGGCAACAATGGACTATAGTTTCTTTGCTCTCAATTCTCTCATGTGCCTTCAATGTATGATAGAGTTACTTATATAGCTTTTCAAAGGGGTAATGAAAGGTCGAATCTGAGCGATCTCAAGGCATAAGGAAGGCCAGCAGTCAAGTGAGTTGGATCCATGTCAAAGAAAACTCCAAAAGGATTTGGATTTTGTACACATCCCAATGTACGCAGTTTTAGAGGTCAAACCCGCGTATGTACGCAATTAAGGGTTTAAAAGTCACGTATATCATTTTTCACATGTTTTTAGGGATGGTCAAGGAAACATCAAAGGACAAAAAATGGTCCAAGGGGTTTAAGGAGTCTGCAGTGGGACAAGGGAAGGCCATATAAAGTGTGATTCACCTGGAGTGGTAAAATAAGCTATAACAAATGCCCCCTAATGTGTGAGGTCAGAGGAGTCATACGATGGCCGAAATACATTATAAGTCCATCCCAGAAGTGGACTGATGAAGGATCCCAAATGGAATACTAGCCACCCAATCAGCATAGTACAATGATACAACTCTACACATAACTACAAATACATATAGCAATCTTGAATACATAAGAGTACAATGGCCATGAATAGGCATGATACAAGATATCACATAAGTGGTCATCGCCATGTACAATATACATAGATCAGAATATCCATGATGAAGATATACAAAGGACCATGATCTCCATAATGGTTGAAGATATATAACACATCAAGATCTCCATAGTGGCTGGAAATGTCTGACATATACTAGATCAAGTCACGAGAGCTGAAATCTCATGAACACTGGCATGATCAAGGAGGTAGCATATAAGAGATGCCACCAATCTGGAAAGTCTTCTACACAAACCGCTACAAGTACATGTCCTACTATCTGAATAGAGGTGCCGAGGTTGAACATAGCAGTCCATCGTCTGATTACCGGTCATTGATGTATACCCTTAACAGATGCGAGATCACCCACCGATAATGAAAATGGGAATCAAGGTACTAGAGTGCAAACTAAAAAGTGTGAATAAATGTGTTGAGGTCAAACACTTGAGAGGATCCATTGATTAGGGGACATTGATGTATTCCCAAAGACTGTCGATGGCGAGAGAACCCGCCACTGATGACTGCAAGTCTCAAGGCACTCAAAATGACTCTAGATTCCAATCCTAGAATAAAAGATCTAAAGTCGATGGGATGAAATCCACTGGAAGGAGGGCATTAAGGCATCCCCCATCATCCAACACGAGGTACTCAGCAAAGCTGTATAATGTGGAAGGACTTGATCATAAGGTGCACGAACCAGTAATTGTACTGGGAATGGTTGACATGCAAAGTCAAGATAAATAAGGAATGGCCAACTCAGGCTTCAAATTCCTTTGAACAAGAGAATAACGGCATATGGTGACTTAGTGAAGGAATCATAGACTTGATATAAAAATTGGGACATCTCTGCGACATAGGAGGCATCGACAAAGGCTCCATGGGGACTAGATGCTTAACCAGTCGGTGGAGATAAACTCAGATAAATGAGTACAACTCCTAAAGTCAAACTATAACCCAACCAATGGATGTGATATACAGTGCTCTGTTCGAAGGCGACATGACTCGACGGCTACCAAAGATAACATCTTTCCTTGTCTGGCTTTTTGGTTTTTTTATTTTTTTGGACTTTTTCAATTATTTAAAAAGATTGAAAAAGAATAAAATTGATTTATAGTTACAGACTAGGAGGAGACGAGTGTCGTAAAGGAAAACAAACTAGTTCCAAGTAGTGGAACATACCTGTTCTCAATGCAAGGATACATGTGTAGGATATCGACAATTGGGGGAAAATCCCCTCCCGGTAAAAAGGGAAACCATCTGCGAAGGATGTATAAAATGGCTCTGCATGGCTAGACATGAGACAAGCTCGGCCTATATGGCTGAAACGCAATGTCAGGGAAGCCGGCATAAGGCTCAATAAGGTAGGCAAAGCTCATGATAATGCATTCACAACTTGACATGAGGGAGTCCAGACGAAAATAGGCCAGCAAAAGATGAAGAGGGGTATGAGGCTCTTGGGAAATGTCATGCCAGTACTATACAACGAACTCCCACACCCCAAAGGAGAAAACATCAGCATGGGCACCAAATGCAAATAAGTCGCTAACTAGGGTACCCATGTAAGGTGAAGCTCTACCACTCATATCATGCCACTTCTAAAACAGCAAGAAGGTTCTGTGACATAATAGAGTGGGTTCGTACCTAAGGTTATGATGAAATGGTCATAAGGTCATGCAAAATGCAAACGGTGGTGAAACCTAACCTATATGCCAATTTAGACATGATACTTGAGATCAGCATGAACGGTTCAATCCAACGGCTGAAACGGCACTGAAAAAGGTCCTCTACATCATGAATTATATCAAAAACGGTCCAAAATGGTTAGAAATTGTTGAAAATAAGGAAAGGGGGTAAAAATTTCAAATATTTGAAAAATTTCTATAAATAGTAAACAATTCAAAATATTATAAAACATTTGAAACTTTTACCCATTTGAGCTCAGATTTTCAACAGTGAATTCCAGGAGATCCAGCCGGCGGAATCCACTACCGTTTCTTCCAGGTACTTACCCATGCTCTTCTCTTTCATTTCAATGCATTTTTTGTCAAATTCCATGGTCAATTCAGCTTTCTAGGACAAACTAAAATGGATGCTGCGGCCCACACAAAAATCGAGGGTTTTTCTGCGTATAGGTTTGGATATACGCAGAAAATTCCCCCAAAGCCACGTACATACGAAGTCGTTTTGAAAACAGTCGCGTATGAGGCCACGCATAAGGTTTTTTCAATAATCTAATGGGAAAATTTGCAATTTCTTGTATAGGATGGTCCTAGAGTGGAGAGAGTGTGAACATGGTGAGGTAGAGGATGTAGTAAGGGCTGATCTAATGGCTCAATAGGTTCTACATGCATGTGGACTCTATAAGTTTTGGTGTCTTGGTGGCTTGAGGGACAAACCAAGACTATTGCAGATGTTGGTGGATTACTGGGATCCAAACTTTGAGTCCTTGCAGATAGATGGGATGTCCCTCACTATAGAGGTGGAGGACATATACTTCATTACTAGGATTTCTCGATGGGGGGAGGTAGTGAACCTCCGTTCTCGTGGTGGGCCAGGAGGTGGCCTAACTATCAATGAGTACATTGCGCTGTACTGCTATCCAGAAATAGAGAAGGTGGGGAGTCAAGTCCCTACCAACACTATACAGGTGCTGGGCCTAAAGGCCATACTATTGACATTGGGCAGGATAGCAGGCTTGGCATCACTCCACCAAGCCTCGCAGCCTCTGATGTTCTATGCACTGGAGTGCATGAGACCCATGATTTATGACTGGAGCACTACACTACTGAGCAACATGAAACATCAGCTCAGTGAGTGTAAGGCAGGAAGAGTGCATAACTTCGGGTTCAGCAGTATATTGAGCACGTTTTTCTTCGAGCGTGTTCCAGGATTGATCCCCAGAGTATACGTTTCTCTTCACGGGGTTCGAGATCCATCCCAACGACATTGGGAAAATGCTATGCGCAGACTCTGGGGAGGTAGGGTGGCCAACCCCTATCTAGCTGATTTCTTTCCGTGGTGGCGACGATAGATAGTTGCCATCGATGATTACCCCTAGGTAGGGATAGTTTTTCGGGGGAACCCAGACATGCCGCTACCACCAGGATCAGCATATGGCGATATAGGTAACGAATCTCGACCCTCTCTTGTTTAAATTTTTGAGTTATTTAATTTTTTTGTGTTTTCTGATTATATGGAATCAAAAGACATATTTTTGTGTGACAATACATAGTGACATATACCATTTATGTGCATATGTGGGACCATGGCGGCCAAAAGGATTCCCTTGTCATAGACGGAGGGGAAGAGGAGATGATATTACGGGTGTGGATGCGGAGCGAACGCTCCAGAGCATTCATACCAATTTTATGAGGTTGACACACAGGGTTCCCATGGCACAAGTTGAGGACTTTCTTGAGGCTATGCAACACCAAGTGGTGGGTGTACCACAAGCATGGGTGTGATTATTCCGACGGCTAGCTCGAGCCATAGTGACCTTCCATGATCACAACCCTCCTCCTCCTCCATAGGATTAGACACCTGGGGGTGTATACATTTTGTACTACCGTGTATTATATGTTGGTGGCTCGAGAGCCCCAATTTTCTATCATGACACTATGTGTTTCCACATTTTGGATGTTATATAAAAAAATTTATGGTGATCGGTTTATTTATTTACATGTGTAAAAAATTGTGTTTGTGATTAATTTACTGTGAATGAAACAAATTCCAATCTAACACGTAGTTAGCATATGAGTCAGCAACTTGATTATTAATTCTTGGAATGTGTATGTATGTTATATTGTCAAATTGTTGTTCTAATAGTCTGACACGTAAGAATATTCTTAATAACGTCGGATCTCTAACATGGTACAAACCATTAATCTATGACACTACTAACTTCAAATCAAGATGTACCTCAAGAGAGAGAATGCCATGTGAAACGGCATCCCGTAGAAGCTCAATTACGGCACTATATTCAGCAACATTGTTGGAAGATGGCCGCAGAGATACGCCTCCTGAAGACTGTACCTGAACCATAGGAGTATAAATCACCCAAACAGTAGAGGCTGAGTGTTGAGTGTGACGACTCGCACCATCCGTGAATCCTATGTACGTGGAAGATTCCATTGACATCTGCCAAAAGAAATGGAAACTAATCACAAACCCGATCATGATAAGAAAAAGACCTAACTATGCAAAACTATACACTAATATACAATAACCAGCCTTGGCTGAAAATCATGCATAGTACTTCTTGAGATAGAGCCCATTTCTAAGCTCCGCCAAGGTCATTCCCTCATAATCCACTAACTCATAAGCACCCTTCTCTAACACATGTTTGAACACATAAATACCACGCCACATGGGGTTAAACTTTCCTGCCCCCAAGGGTTCTTTCGGTTGATCCCACAAAAGGACCAAGTCTCCCTCACTAAACCTCCTTGGATGGATAGACTTATCATACTGGACCTTTACGCGATGTTTATTGACTTCTAGAGCCACCAAGTCATCTCGATGATGCTCATCAAGTTGCTGAAGGTGGACCAAACACTCCTCCAATGGTGAAGTGTCTGGTAAGAGTTATACAACTAGCGTCAAAGAAGGAATCTCGCATTCAATCGGAAATATCAACTCCACTCCATGTACAAGTTGATATGGAGAAAAATCGGTGGCAGTCTTAACAGCGGTTCTATATGCCCACAAATCAAGATATAACATAATGTGCCAATTATTCTTGCTCTATGCGATGGTTCGTTGGAGAATGGATTTGAGTGATTTATTCACTGCTTCTACCTGTCCATTCGCTTAAGGGTAGTAAGAGGAGGAATGCTCTTGCTTGTACCCTAAATTTAATGCCAACTCTTCCATCATATGATTCAGAAAGTGCGAGCCATGGTCAATGACAAGCTCTTTTGGAATTCTGAACCAAGTAATAATCTAGTTGAATACGAAGTGCACATCTGTCTCACCACAGGATTTAACTATAGGCATAGCCTCAGCCCATTTTGTAAAGTAATCGACAGCCACTATGATATGATGGTGCCGCCCAGCCGAAGCTGGGTTGCAATCCATAAAATCAAGCCCCCACTTAGTGAAGGGACCGGTGGTGATAATGGGATGTAACGGGGCAGGTTTCAAGCACATATTATGTGCGAACACCTAGCAATGGTGGCACCTCTTGACCGCATCAACACAATCCTTAAAGATCGACGGCCAAAAATAACCCGCTCTTAAAATCTTTTGAGCTGTAGAAAGCCCAGATAAATGACCACCACACATCCCTCTGTGGCAATCATTCAGCACTACCTCAGCCTCCTCATGACTTAAACAGTGTTGTAAAATGGAATCTACCCCATGGCGGCACAAAGTGTTATCCACTATGAGGTAGTTCTTAGACATGTGACGTAATCGTCGTCGTTCATCCCGTGAGTGCTGAGTAGGGACCTTCAATGTTTTTAAATATATTATGATATCCCCATACCATGGGTCTAAAGTTGAGATTAAGAAGATATGCTCATTAACAAACGTATCTTCACAAACCAACTCCTCGGCCTCGCTCAAAAAATACGATATAAGCTCTGCAAAAATTAAAGACTTCTTCGATTTTGCCAAAACAAATTCGAGATTGAACTCTTGCAGAATGACAATGCATTTATTATATTTTCCCCCAATCATCCTTCGAGTGAGGATGAATTGAAACAGATTAACACGGGCTACAACCAAGGTTTGGCGAAGGAGAATATAATGTCTCAACCGCTAAACCGCATGTACGGTAGCTAAAGAAAGCTTCTCGACATGAGAATAACGAATCTCTGCGTAAATAAGGTTCTAGCTCAGATAATATATGACATGCTCCTGGAGCTCCTCATCCTCTTGAACCAAAACCATGCCAATCATCTCCATGGACGTGGCCACATAAAGTAGAAAATCATGGCTATAGTCTAGAGGACTAATCACCGGGGCTTATGCTAGGGCTCGCTTGAGTGCATTGAACGACTCTTGGGCTCACTCATCCTAATAAAAGGGGGTGTCCTTCTTCAAAAGACTCATGAATCCTCTAGTCAAATTGGAAAAATTGACCACAAATATTCGTAAGAATTTTTCCATGCCTTGAAAACATTGAAGATGACGAATATTCTTCAGGGGAGACAACTAAAGTATTGCCTCAACCTTCAAAGGTTTGACTCTTATTCCCTCTTTAGAAATGATGAATCCTAACAAATGACCTGACTTCACACAAAAGATGCACTTATGAGGATTTAACCTAACCAAATAATGCCGGCATCTTTCAAAAACCAATATCAAGTGATAGGGATGACGCATTCTCATATGAGAATGAGCAGCAAGGTCATCCAAAAATACTTCGATAATGGACTTGAGATCGTGGAAGATCAAGGTCATTACCCGTTGAAATGTAGCTCCGGCATTTTTAAGGCTGAAAGGAATCTTCCAATATGCAAAAGTTCCCCAAGGACAGATAAATGCAGTCTTATGTTGGTCCTCAGGTTTAATTTGTATCTGATTATATCCGGAAAATTTGTCCATAAAGGAGAAAACCTCGCTACCTGCACACTCATCCAAAATCTGATCAATAAATGGTGTGGGGAAATTGCCCTTAGAATAGGCACGATTCAAATCGCAGAAATCATTACATATGCAGATCGCTCCTTGCTTCTTATCCACCGGAATGGGGTTTGAAACCCACTCCGTCAAGGGAACGGGATAGATAAAACCGGCTTTTAACAGCTTTTCTATCTCTGCCTTAATCATGGGTGCTTTCCTAGGATTCACCACACGCAAGCGTTTTCGAACAGGCTTAGCATTGGGATAAGTCTTAATCTCATGCTCGACAATACCAGGGTCGATACTTGGCATCTCGTCATAGGACCAAGCAAAAATATCACGAAATTACTTAAATATCTTGGTGTATTCTTGAATCTCAGCATGGGAACATTCCGCCCCAATATAGACATTCTCAATCCTGCCAGGATCGCAAGAGATGTTTATAGGAATCGTTGAAGATATGTTCGCCATGTTTCCATCAACCATCTGACCAGGAGAGATTAATGGAACCACAGGACTACCAACCTTCTCACTAAGAACCACCCTAAAGTCCTCATGCTCCAAGCTGTCAAGCTCAGGAAGAAAGTAAGATCTATGATGGAGCTCCTCCCATGGTGGCTCAACTCCCGACATAGCCTCAATAATCGCTTAATCCGAAGGGAAAACTGTATCAAGGTAGTCATGGGCGTGAGAATACTGTATTGCCCATGCCGGCAGCACATAAGGGTCCTCCTCCTCTGTCCATGAAGAGGAAGGACTAGGATCTGCAATACCCTTGAGATTAGCTTGATAAGCTATCATAGTTGCAGGCAATGACACATTTGTCACGATGGGCTCACTCGGAGTACTTGGTGTAAGAAGAATCCAAGGATCTTCCATATGACTCGTGCGAAAAGACACCGATCTCATAGATGTCGAAGCCTCACTGGAACTAGACCCTATCATAAATATCGATATAGGACAACTAAAGCTTCCCATGAGGGATGGATACATGCCTACACCCACACTCCCAGTTGCCGGCTGAGAGTGTTCAACGATCAGGATCGAAGCTCCCGAAGATGCGGTAACAGACGGATTCTTGAATGTCATTTGATCAATCATCAATATCTTCCCATTATGTGGAAATCATACAATGTGAAACAGAGAAGAAGCCACAGCTTGCATACTATACATCCAATTCCTACCCAACAAGAGATTGTAGTCAAGGGGCGCATCAACCACCTCGACCTCTATCGCAATGGTATTCCCTCCCAAATGGACTTTAAGGGAAGGAAGAATGTCGTGTGGCCTAAATGATCTCCCATTGAATGCAGTTAACATGGTCACTAATTTAGACAGCTCAAGGGAACCTAAACCCTTCCAACATGATAAAGACGTCACAGAAGCGGCAACGCCTTTGTCAATCACAGTGCACTTGACAGTCATATTAAGACATTCTACGTGAATCAAAAGAGACACATAGTAAGGCAAGTGAGGTTGAAGTCTTGTGGTTTCAAATTTAATCACGGAGGAAGAATGATCATCATTCACACCAAGGGCAGAAAGCAATGCCTTCCTTTGTGAAGGACAACTCTGAAGCACTTCCAATGCATACATCGCACAAGGAGTTTGGCCCAGATCCTTGACAACTGAATAGTTCTGGGTGGCTCGAGAATTTGGATTATGCCCCGAACACTTAAGGAATCCCTTAGGAATGCGAGGTACAGCTTCAGGTTTGTCCATAGGTTTCTCAATACGCAAAGAAGAACCCGGTGGATCAGGTTCTTTACCTAGGTTGGGTTGTGATGAACCATAATATTTCGCACGGGTCACAACTTTCGTAGCACATACCATGTTAATGCAACCATGACCACTACCCTCCAGTGGATCTTGACCACCACCAGGCTGATCATGGGTTCTTGAGTTCATATTTTGAGGTAAAGGGTTAGTTAGCACAGTTGGGCCCTGTGCCAAGAACTTCAAGGCTTCATCGATACGAGGGCACAAGTAAGTGAGGTGATCGTCCTTACATAACTTGCAAGGGAACTTAACCTTACATTTAGCTTGCTTGACCCCCCTATCATTACGACCATTCTTGTCATTATTATTAGCATTCTCATTCTTATTCCCACCCTTACGATTATTCTTACCCTTTTTTCTATTCCGTTCGAGCTGCTGGTTACCCTTCTGGTCCGACGATTGCACTGAAACTACACTCGCCGTTTGGGTGGGCTAAGATGAAGCCGTAGCTTGTCCTGAAGCAGATTGGTTGATTGAAAATTGACTAAATTGTTTTGCAACCAAATCTGTAGGTTTCGCACTTGCATAACCAACAATTCCATCGACATGTGGTCCAGGTTTGACTTTGGGGTCGAAACTAGAACACGGAGCATTGGGAATAATCTCATATAACAAATTGGACTGAGCATAAATCAAGTCCAGTTCCTGTGCCCTAAAAATCGCTTGTTCCTCATTCTACACTCTGGATGTAGAAACATCCTTCACTATATATGGCAATAACGACTTGAGGAACCATTCGAGGAGGAATTTCGGGGGTATAAATGCTTTAATTAACCTCTTCCATCTATGCCACTCTTGGATATGATCTGAAATATGTGTGGCTTTATCCTACCGAAATTTCGACAAAAGTTTAGTACCGATGTCATAACCCACTGGTAGCTGGAAGTGGTTAATAAAAGTCATTGTTAGGCCATTGAACAAAGCGAATGCCCCCCTAGGTATCTCTATATACCATTTCGCGGCAGGACCTGTAAGGGTGCGTTGAAATAGCCTTAAATGGATGGAGTCCTGATGTAAGGAATTCGAAGAGCACCATAGGTGGAAAGTAGTAATGTGTTCACTCGGATCCTCTCCCGGTTTTCCCTTGAACTTAGGTATGTCCGAGGGAAGCTTAGTAGGGACAGCCAGCCAAGCCAGGTCATGAGCTACAGGATCGTTCGTCAATCTCAACAAGTCAGGAAGATTCAACATCGCGAGGAAAGGGAGCCTAGGATGATGAGGTCGATGGACCGCTCCCTGATTCATATAGGTCTGACTACCACCATGGCCTTGGCCATAGTTCCCTCCTCCTGTTTGACCCATATAGGGTGGCATGGAAGCACCATAGTGTGGTGGACCTTGACTATTAGGAGCTACGAAGCCATAATTTGGAGAGTAAGTAGGTTGTTGATACCCACCCCCATAAGGTGAAGAACCCTATCCATACTACGTCCCATAATTCATCACATGAGATGTCCCATAAGACACTCCATAAGTAGGAACATACGCTCCGGAAGTAGGAATATACATTCCAGAAGTAGGAATATGACCCCTAGAAGTATGAGCATGACCTCCCGAAGCAACGGGTGGTGCATGAAGGTGAGACACAACAGGTCTTGTAACCGCAGTACGGACATGACTCATAGCAACGTTTTGGCCTGAAGGACCACATGAATAAGGTGGAGGGTGAAAATTCAAAGAAATAGGGACAGAGGACGAAGGGATCTGTGTAATTAAATATGTATTATTCCCTATAGTCACCCGTCTCAGATCTGGTATCCTAATGGGATCACTAACCCTAGACTTAGGAGGAATATATGATGTAGCTTCCACTACTGGGATGGAAGATGCATTGTGACTAGTGCTCCCAAACCTCTCCGCATGGTAAGGAATGAGAGTGCCCTCAGGCATAGTGTTAGGCTTGAACTCAGATTCGACATGAAATGTCAAATCATGTGTAGGAAAACCAGACATACCATAACTACCATAACTAGTGCTCGTGGGTGCAAAATGAGTGTCAGCATCCTCCGACATTCCATACTGGTAATGCGTCAATGGGGAATCAGCCCTAGAGTGAGTAGGCCTTTCATAAGCAGTTCCTATCTCAAAAATCACAAGACGTAACTTAGCCAAGTCGAGTGAAGGATCGTAAGTAGGAGTAAACTCCCCATCGTCTACACGAATGGGAGAAGGAGGTTAAGGAATATCTTCCATATGGTCTCCCATGGTGTGTGAATCAATGTGAAAAATAGTCCACTTGGACTATCTAGGTCTCTCTCCCAAAGGAGGAGGAGATGTAGAAGGTGGAAGTCCTGCTAAACGACGAGAACAGCGAGGAGCCGCACCCGAATCCACAATGACTCAAAAAATAGAAAACACTCTCTATTTACACAAACTCTAGGCAAGCTATCGTGCACAGAGAAATCACTAATAAAATCTAAAGCCAAATGCAAGAAAACAAGGGCAGGATAAGTGAGCTCCCGAATGAAGCAAGTATGTCTCGCTTAGGAGAGGCTTGAGACTCCCATACACAACAAGTAGAGGTATGTAACCAATTATTTTGGCCCTCAGCTTCAATGTGTAAAGCGACTGTGATGTCCGACCCCAACCTGGCCAGGACACCTGCAGAATAACCCCTGCAAAGTACCCCCTTGATATCCTAGGTAAGGCCACTAAGATCACCTCAATATAATCAATGCTCAGGTGGACATTCGCAGGCGGGATTGACCGTATGGGCAGGGTATCCAAGCTTGAAACTCTCGAAAGAGCCCCCAGATACAAATACAATCCTGGAAATATCTCTATTGCTACTCAGTTATGACTAGGGGTCATCCCAATCAATAACTGCTCACACTACCTCGTGCTTAACTCCCTTTTGAGAGGAGGATCCTGAGAAACACTGGTGATACCAAGGATTTGACACACTCACCTGGACAGACACATAGATGTTGTTGTTTAGTGATCTTGGAGAATTTACTCACAATGAACTATTCCAAGATCCTAAAACCTATTCTTGTTGGTGCACCCTATAAAATAAAAGAGTGTAGTTCATTTTAATTAGGCGTTGATTTTAATTGGCATTATTACTTAAAAGAGGGATATGGACGTGCAACTAATGGTGTTATGACACAACATGAAGTAAAATGCACACCTAACAATCAATACAAATGCATTGTGTACATGAAAATAGGGTATGCTACTACGTGAAATGCACAATTTTTCTTCAAATGATAAATGCAAGCTTTCCTATATGAAATCCTAACTAATACTCCAAAGCAAATCTAGTGCAAGTACAATGCAAAATGCAAAATGCAGTGCATGATGATAAGCAAATATTTTTGGATTTTTTGAAATAAAATGAGATATGAAAAGCAAAAGAATGATTCTACAACCCCCAGACTCTGCAAGCACACTCAAATAGTACTCAAGAAAATCACTAAGGTAAAATAAATCTAATGCACTAATCCCAAACAAAAAATCGAAAATGCCATGACAAGAACCTTCTTAAAAAAAACGTCTTTGGTAAAAAACAGAGGTATAAACATACTCAGGTAGTGCCAAAGGAGACTCAGCAATCAACAGAATTCACCCAGCAACCATTTAACTTCCACTAAAAGGAAAAACTAATGGCATACGTGATTGTTCGCAGTAAACCCACGTGTATACGCGGAAATCACAGAGAAAACCGCGTGTATACACAACTGTGAGTTAAAAACTTGCGTACATGAAGAAAGGTGCATAAAACAAAGGAAAACAGGCAAGCTGAGACAAAATTTACACCAATCAGACACTACCAGGAAAACATGCCCCCAGACCCAACACAGAAACAAGAGAAAAAGAGCAATTCAAAGTCATTGAATGCCGAAGGAAACCCCCAAAGGAAAACTACTAGGAATTCCCCCGTGGAGTCGCCAATTCTGTTACTGAGAGAAATTCCTGTGGCTTGGGGTACCACAACAGAAAACTTGACTCTAGAAATCAATCCTTTCCAATATGCAATATAAATTAAATGTCTAACACTAAAGGATCAGACCTCGTACCTTATTCCGGACGGTTGAAGTAGATCCACATTGAGCTTTCCAACTTCATCTTGAATTGATAAATTACTTCCTCAACAACAAGTAAACAATATAAGAATACTATATATCATGGTGTTAGATATATTCTAGCATATATAATCAACAATGTATAAGAATTTGAAAAAATCCCATCGATATAATATTCATTCAAACACACATTATTGGACAGGAAAAGATATTTCTATTAATATAAATCAGAGATTACAATAGATACAACCTCTGTCAGCTCGTCTGCAAATCGAAGAAACTGAATCCCCCACTTGGTCCTCCACCACCTCAATCCTCCATCTCTCGATATCAATCTCACAAGCAAAAGGCAAGCTTCGGAAGAACACAACAGTGCTCCAAGGGACAAAGGGATGCAGACTTAAGCATAAGTTCCGGCAACAATGGACTATAGTTTCTTTGCTCTCAATTCTCTCATATGCCTTCAATGTATGATAGAGTTCCTTATATAGATTTTCAAAGGGGTAATGAAAGGTCGAATCCGAGTGATCTTAAGGCATAGGGAAGGCCAGGAGTCAAGTGAGTCAGATCCATGTCAAGGAAAACTCCAAAATGATTTGGATTTTGTACACATCCCAATGTACGCGGTTTTAGAGGTCAAACCCATGTATGTACGCGATTAAGGGTTTAAAATTCGTGTATATCATTTTTCACATGTTTTTAGGGATGGTCAAGGAAACATCAAACGACAAAAAATGGTCCAAGGGGTCTAAGGAGTCTGCAGCGGGACAAGGGAAGGCCATACAAAGTGTGATTCACCTAGAGTGGTAAAATCAGCTATAACACCTATAAGAAGGCAATATTCCATAAATCCATGGGCCCTCATTCACACACAAACTCATTCTCATAATTTTTGACTGGATCTAAACAATGGAGCCCTGCAACTCGGGTTACAGTAAGCAAATACTCCATAAATCCATGGGCCCTCTCTTCATGCACGAACTCATTCTCACAATTTTTTACTGGATCTGGACAACGAAGCTCTGCAACTCAGGTTACAGTAAGGTTTCATTTCTGAACAAGTTATGAAGTTGTGGTTGTTGACTATAGTTGGTATCTAACCGAGAAGAAGAGTTCTAGAGCATGGAAACATTGTATTCAAGAGAGGATTGTGCATTCAGGAGATGAATGTGCACAAAGCACACTCTAGGCCCAGAACTTCTCCCACTGCTTAGTAGGTGAGCTATCTTTCTAACATTTTGCTAGACATTTGTATTCACTTAAGCGTAACTCAAGGGTAACATGTTTCTAGGTGTTTGAATTTTGGTTGCACATCCTCTGTCCGGTTGCATGCTAATAATATATTTTTTTTAGATTGGTGTTTCAGTAGTATGGGTTGTTATTTTATTGTATTCCATATATAATTCTTTGGATTAGCCTTTCCATGCTTAATTTTTTTTTTTAGATCCATAGTCGGCTTCTATTCCTATTCTGAATCCCTTTTCATTTATGTGATCAAGTTTGAAATATGCTTATTTCATGTATAAAAATTGCAGTGACACATCCCCTAAAAAATCCCATCAGTTCTATAAAATCCCGAACATGGCAATCATCTATATAATAGGAAAGATAATATCGTGTTCATCGTCTATGTATAGAATTAACCCACAGATCGTCTCGGTAATCTAAAAGATATTATTGTTGGGATAGTGAATGAGTTTGTCTCTCCATTCAGAGCTTGTATATACATCTTGAAAATAAGAAAGGGTTTTTTAATTGAATATTTATTATCAAGAGACCTAATCTCGTTCTACAATAACTAATTTGTAAAATACTTATTTTTACTGAGCATAATGACAAATTTTATACGAATTGAAAATTTTTAACTGTTATTTTATTCATATCATGTTCATATCATACCGAATTCGTAATCGTATTTGGTAACGATGATCTATAACACTGCCTAGATTACCAATAAAATTAGTTATGAAGGAAAACATCTAAACCTCGGCGTCCTGATTGAAATAGGTCCCAACACAGTAAAATCCACTTAGAATTCCACGGACAAACCTAAAAGTATGCCATCCTAAAACATGATACTTGGACCTAATCTGTTTAAAAAAAAAATCTTCAGACATGAATAGGGTATCCTGGACAGTGGAATAAATAAGAAATGAAAATTATAGAAAAAGGAAGAAATAAGAATTGAACATTACAGAAAAATTAGAATACAATGGGAAGAAAAGAAACTTAAAAGTACTTTATCCATTCGAGGACTAAGCCAAGGGAAAAAATCCTTTCATTCATTAAACAAACACTACCAATTCCCATGAAGTGAAAGAAAAGAAGCACTGTGCATACCTTGGAAGCTTCAACCCATTTGTTATCTATGAATTCAATATGGGGGCGCAGTTTGGCATGATTAAATATCATCTCTTCTTTTTTCTACAAGAAGTATATTATATAATCGTGATTGTTAAGGACCTTCCTGACCACACCCATTATTCTCATAAGCATCAACTTCCTCAAACATAATAAACTAATATTTACTCTGCTCTGAAGATCTTGGCCTTATGTGAAACTCATATACTCTCTCCCTCAGTTGTTTTGTGTCATCCTCATCATTCACAAGGTCTTTGTACTCCACCAAGTACCCTTCCCCCTTCTTTTTTACAAGTCGTGCATAGAACCAGGCCCCTATGAACCCCTCTTCATCATTGGACACCTCCACCAGGTCACCATTGCTCAACTTCAATTTCTCCTCCTCACTCAACACTACAAAATCAAGGTATGTTCCCAATCTTGCACAAATTTCTCACTCAAACCTTCGCCAGCTTACAAGACCCATGTCTACTCTGATCAAATACTAGTCTTCCATTCCTCCATGCAAAACTGAACTGAAACACAGCAAAAAAAACAATAATTCAATGATGGGTATCATGATACGATGAGTAGAACTCATGGAGGAAGGAAGAAAAGTCTTGTTGATCGTCAGGCTTCTATGTGTTACATTAATTACCTGTGTTAGGGTGCGTGGTACATTTCACACAAAATACAGTAATGAAATGGTTAAAATGCAAATTTTGGGACATGGAAAAATGTGTACAAGGGATTGCATGGAATGGAGGCAGGAGGGGCATCTGAGGCTGGCAGGACAAGCACTGCACTGAAATTCAGTACGTGTGTGATATTTCAGCCTGATACACCGGCTTGATACACCATCAACCCACCCAATGTCCAGGGTCCAACGCGATGAAGTGAAGGGTTGCGTAATGGAGTATTAAAACCTGCTTCTGTCACCTCTGTTGCCAATGCCTGAGGCTTGGCTTCTAAACCTAACGTCATCCACCCAACCACCAAATCAAAAAATTTAAAAATTAACGAATTAAATTTTTTTAACTCCTACAAAGTTAAACATTAGTTGTTTCCAAAAATTTGAGTTTCGTACATCCAAACTAATATGCCTGACCTATTTATAAATGTCCGCTGTCGAGGACATAAAAATAAGATAAAAATTCTAAACTATATAAAAACGAAAAACATAACATATAACATGCAATAGTATGGAGACAATGGAAGGTGGACTATTTTGAAAGTCGTATCGTTTACCTGTCATTCCAAGGGTCACCCTTGGCGCATCGATTGAGCGGCAGGATTCTTAGAATCACTCGCTCACCCACTCACTCTTCCAAAGGCTGCTTTTGGAGCGGCCAGTAGATAATACAATTCTCAAAATTGGTCGGCTCACTCACCACTCCAAGAAATACCCTTGAAGTGAAAGGTGACCGACGTGATTCTTAGAATCCCCCACTCTCGTATCCCTACATTACCTGGTACAAATTTTATATGTTATGTTTTTGGTTCTTATAGAATTTTTTTATGTTTTGGTTTTCATATTTTTTTTTATTTTTAATTCAAATTATTATGTTTTGTTTTTATATATATATATATATGTTTTTATTTTTATTTTTATATATGTTTTTTATTATTTGTTTTATATATATTATTTTTTGAAATTTATTTTAATTATTTGTTTTTAATGTTGTTTTTAAATTCATTTGATTGGTTTTAATGTTTTTATTTTGAGGTATTTTTTGAAGAAAAAAATTGTTTTTTTTTTAATTTTTTTTTTTAATATTTGTTGGGTTTTTGTATTTTTATATTGGATTTTTATCTAAAAAAACTAATTTTAATTAAAAAATGTTTTAATTTTTGTTTCTAATATATTTTTCAAAAGTTATTTTTTTTAAATTGGCTATGTTTTGAAAATGCTTGCAATTTTAACTCGAGAGAAGAAAGGGTATCCACTTGTAACACTTATTTTTTATCCAAGGGTTGGTTTTGGTATTTTAGTTTCATTTTCGTGATTTCATATAAGTTGTAATTTTAACCTCGAAAGGAAAAATGGGGGTGTCATTGTAGCACCAATTTTTGATTCAACGCTTTATTTTAAGGTTTTGTTTGCAGTAGTGTCGATTGCTAGGGCTATTGTTTCTAACAAGGCATAATTTTAATCCTGAAAAAAAAAGGTGATTTTGGAAGCACCACTCTTCAATGCAAGCTTTGATTTAGGGTTTTGAGTGCAACTGCACTGTCTGAGGTTTTAAAAAAGTTACAATTTTAGTAATGGAAAAAAAATGGATTCTATTGGTAGCACCACTTTTCTATTCAAGAGTAAAGATAACTACTGAATGTGACCTCCAAAAAAAACTAATATTCATGTGAGTTCTCATTTTATGGTATAACAAATTTACCAAGAAGGTTGAAGATTAAAAACACTCTCAAAATATCATTTTTAAATATTTCAAACCAAAATTACAAATTCAATTTAATAAAAATAAAGATATTAACATTTAAAATAAAAAAAAATTCACAAATATGTGTGTGTGTGTGTGTGTGTGTGTGTGTGTGTGTACGTATACATATACAAATACACATATACATGTATGTGTATATGTGTATGTGTATATGTATATACACATACACACATACAAATACACACATACACGTACATATATATGTGTATATGTATATGTATATGTATATACATATAAACGTATTTACATATACATATACACATGTATATGTATATATATACGTATATACATATATACGTATACATGTACACATACACATACATATATATGTGTATATGTATATGTATACATATATACATATACACATACACATACACATACACATACACATACACATACACATACACATATATAATCAGCGGACGTGAATTTTTAAAAATTTACAAATTCAATTTAATAAAAATAACTTTGTAATTAAAACTCCAAACTAAAAATTCCACAAACAAAGTGAAAAAATAGTGCATCATAATAACTTCCCCAACATAGAGATTCATAATAGCTTATAATGTAATTGAAAGTGATTAATTATAGAATAACAAGAGCCACGAGGTGACAATGTCCCTGACGAAATCTATATAAAGAAAAACCTAGAAGAAAAGCATCTAATCTCTTTTTTTCTACATTAAGGGCTAGTTTCTTTACTCTCAACCATTTGCTTGTAACTTTTCTGTTGCTCTCACTATATCCTCATCAAATTTTGATTTTCAACCTTTAATATGCAAATTTTAGCTCTCCTTCACTTGCAAGTATGATGCAGAATGTAGGATGAAGTATCAATTGAGTATGATACACAATGTAGGATGAAGTATTGGTTGGTTATTCCATAGAATATAAGAGAAGGTATTTGTTGGTTTTTCACTCTCCATCTTTACATACATAACATAACCTTTCCTCCCATGACATCTTGGAATGTTCCCATCTTCCCAATTATCATCTCAATGTACTAAGACTATTCTTAGTTGTATCATTATATTTTTTTCACATAAAATGGGTTTGAAAAGCATGTATATTGATTTTGTCTTTTTTATATAGTAACTAGTTTTGATATTGACCCTATTGCTTAAGCAAGAGATTCATATAAATGAAAGAGACAATTTTTTAGGCCTAGACCCTAGTTACAATGGTACACATGGACAAAAGATACACATAAATGAAAAGGAAATTTTTTTAATACTTGGACCTTAACCCTTGTTACAAACAAGATACCGCCAACAACCCACATCCATTTGTCAAAACCCTTGAACCCTTTAATAATATCGCTTGTATCCAACAACAAAAGATGACAAACAATACAAACAACCCATGCATACATTTCAAAAGATAAGGCGAGAAAGGTATCTCATCATGCCTGGCCACATAACAACAACAAAAGTTCTACAGATCGAATCCATCACTTGTTTTGTTGATGCGCCATAGATGAAGGAGGAAATGTTAAGATGTCATATGCTTAGCTAGCTATCATTATGTTTAATCCAAATTCACAATAGTAGCATATGCAAAATCACTGAAAGGAACTCAATCACAGGATATACACAATATTTATCTTGGGAAACCCTCAAGGGGACGAAAACCCATAAAAAATTCCTCTATATAGATGTATAAGATAAAACCCCAAAAAATGTATTTTACTCCTTGCTGGTATCTCTCTCTCTCTCTCTCTCTCTCTCTCTCTCTCTCTCTCTCTCTCTCTCTCTCTCTCTCTCTCTCTCCTATGCGCTACACAAGTGTGAGTCTGTGTGTTCAAATGAGGAACACAAATCTTCTGATTATGCTCTTTTTGTCACACGACTTTTACCCTAACTAGTCGGCCCCACTAAATTGACTCGACCGACTTCACCTAGGAAATCACAAAACAATATTACATTATATTCATTAGGGTACTATTGACCAGACTTACAATGGAATATTTACCTTGTGACTCTATGATGAGAAATTACAATAATAACATCCCGATGGAGGAATAGAACATCTCCATTGGGGTACATCAGTAAAATACATTTAGAATATCCTTTGAAGTTACAATATTTTAACACTCCCACTTAACGAGAAGGGTATTCAAACTGGAAACAACATCATCAACTATAGGAGTACTGAGAGAGAGCATCTTCAACAATATCAAGGTAATACATCTATATGTCATAGGAAGTTTTCAACGATCATTAGCAACTGGAACAGTTACTAGAATATCTTCAATATATTCAATACTATAACATCATCTTCTACAACACCGAGTCTTCATCTTCTTTAGCACTTGACTAATTGATCCTTTGTAGCAGCACTTAAATATTATTGATCCTTTGTAGTAGCACTTCGATCTTCTCAATCCTTTGTTGCAACACTTCGATCTTATCAATCCTTTGCAACAACACTTTGATCTTCTCGATCCTTTGTAGCAGTACTTCAATCTTCTTGATCCTTTGTCACAACAGTACCTGCAGTACACATGATATCTTTGCGGGATGATCAATCCCTATCACTTTAGGACATAAGTCCAAGGATGATGCAATCCTCATCATCCTACTCCCCCTTAACGAGGAGGGTCCATAGTATCGACCAGCTGGATCATATGCAAATGAATGCAGGACCGTATCATCTACAACTGAATGTAGATCTTGTACGTAGATGAATGCAATACTTTTCATCCACGAGGACTCATCGTAGACAATCCTTAACCTGTTAGATCTAGGACCACTCCAAGCGAGTGTTATACTATGACATCTACATGTGCATGTAGGAATAATCTCCATGTGAGAGTATCGTCTGTAACTGCAGATATCGTCCACACCTAAATGCAGGACCTGTCGTCTATAAGGACTTATAATAAACCATCCTCAGCATGTTAGAGCTAGGACCACTCTCAAGAACAAAGTTTTATTATCTTCAAAACCATCCTCAAAAGAGGATATTATCGTCAACAAGTGAATGTTGGACCTTATCAGCGTCTGTTGGCTCCCTTGGCCTCTTTTGTACTAGAGAATCATTACCATCCCATCATCAATGATAGTCTCATCATCACTTTCCCTTTCCAGGGAGGATCCATATCATCATCCTACTCCCCCTTTTTCTGAGGAGGGTTCATATCTCCGACATATTCTTCCTTTCCAAGGAGAGTCCATATCTTTGAATTGTTCCTCCTTTCCAAAGAGAGTCCATATCTTCGACTTATTTCTCCTTTCCAAGGAGAGTCCATATATTCGACCTGCTATCTTGTCACATAAGTATTCAAAATTTACTCGAGATATATGTTTGGTAACACATCAACAACTTGCTCATCGGTACTCACATACTAGATTTTTATAGCTTTGTTTTGTACCATATTTATTATATAAAAATATCGTATTTCTATGTGCTTTGATTTATCATGGAACACATGATTCTTTGTCATCTTTATACAACTCTGGTTGTCACAAAGAATCACTATGGTATCCAAATCCATGTCAAATAGACCTGGAATTAGTTTCCAAAGCCATATTGCTTCACAACTAGTGGAGCAAGTTGTTATGTACTCTGCTTCAGTTGTAATGAGAGCAACTGGACTGTTTCTTACTAAACCATGAGATCATGGCGGATCCTAGACAATAACATCCACCTAAGGTACTATTTTTGTCTATTACACCTCCTACCCAATCTAAATCTACATATCCATAAAATTTGTAGTCATGATCTCTAGCATAGTATAGTCCAAAGTCTATCGTACCTTTTAGGTACCTCATCACATGATTTGCAGCTATCAGGTGAACCTGTCTAGGTTTAACTAGATACTGACTCACAATGTTCACATCAAAGCATATATCTGGCCTTGTATTTGTTAGATACATCAATGACCCAATACTTTGTATGTACTGCATCATATCCACTAACTCTGATGATTCATCAGATAGCAACTTCAGGTTGGTATTAATGGGTGTGGCCATGGCTTTACGATCCAACATATCAAATCTTTTCAATATTTCTATTGCATACTTTCCTTAGTTCATAAATATTCCTTCTAGGCTCTGCCACACTTCCATACCGAGGAAATAATGCATCAATTCAATATCTTTCATCTCAAATTATTCAGCTAGATTCTTCTTGCAATCAGTAATATGTTTCTTATTTCTAGTCAGAAATAGATCATCCACATACAACAATAGTATGATAGGTTTATCATCCATAACCTTCATGTAAAGGTTAGGATCAACTTTACCTTTGGTAAAGCCCAAGCTTGTCAAGAATCTATCTATTATTCCATACCAAGCTCTAGGAGCTTTCTTTAGTCCATATAGAGCCTTTTTCAACTTACATACATGATGCACTCTTTCTTGGAATTCAAATCCTTGTGGTTGTTCGATGTATACCTCTTCCTCAATCACACTATTTAGGAAGGTTGTCTTTACATCCAATTGGTGTAGATCCCACTTCATCATGGAATCAAGTTCCATGATGGTTATGTGGAATTGTACCTTGCTACTGGAGAAAATGTCTCTTCATAATCAATCCCCTCTTTCTGAGAGAATCCTATGGCCACAAATATTTCCTTGTATTTTTCAATACTTCCATCGGATGCATTTTTTATCTCGTAGATCCACGTCGAAGATAACACACTCTTGTTTTATGGTTTGGGTACTATACCCCAAACATCATTCTTCATTATTGACTGGTATTCTTCCATCATTGCTTCCACCCACTCTTTATTCTGTGCAGCTTCTTTGTAGTTGGTGGGTTCTTGATCTACAAGATCACACATCAAAGCTATATAACTGGAGAATGGATTTGATCTCTTTCTTGTTCTTGTGGAGCCTTCTGGAGATCCATGCTTCTCTGTTCTTGTATGATTTCTCTTACCCAAGTAGGTTTTCTCTTTCAAGATATATCCACAACAGGGGGTTCCTGAGGTTCTAGCATATCATGATATTTAGATGCTACTATTTCAAGAGAGGGTTCATCTTCTACCTTTCTTGGAGGTACATCCTCTTCATGTACTTCTTCAAGATGACACCTTATGGATTTCTTAAGAGCTATTTATTCATCAAATTCTACATACCTACTAATATTTATATGATGGAATCCTAAAATGTATATCCTGAAGGATTTGGAGACTTCATAGTATCCAACAAATATTCCCTTCTTTCCAGAAAAATCCAACTTGCTTCTCTTCTCTTTTGGAATATGTACATATATTGGATAACCAAATATCTTGATATGAATCACATCAGGTTTCTTTCCTTTTTACATTTCTTTAGGAGTCTTGAATCCAAGAGAACTATGAGATAATTTATTCTGCACATACACATCTGTTCTTGCTACTTCAACCCATAAATGCATGGGAAGGTCTTGGTCATGAATCATTGTTTTCACTGCTTCCATAATGGTTCTATTATTTATTTTTGCAACACCATTCTATTTGGGATTGTATGGATTGGTTAGTTCCCTCTTGATTCCAGCTTCTTTGCAGAGTGCTTCAAATTCTTTTGAAGTATATTCTCCACCATTATTTTATCTCAGTGTCTTGATTCTTCTTTTTGAATGGTTCTCTATCAAGGATTTGAATTCCTTGAATTTCCTGAACACTTCACTCTTGATCTTCAAGAAGTATATCAATGTCTTTCTTGAATAGTCATTAATAAATGTGACATAATATTCTTATCCACTTAAATATGTGGAGGGCATAACACCACATACAACAGAATGAATTAATTCCAACGTACATTTAGTCTTTGTTTCACTTTTCGGAAATGAATTTTTGATGTCCTTTCCTCTTGCACATCCTTTTCAAGTTCCTTCATGGTCAATCTCCAGAACTAGTAAACGCGTTACCACATTGCTCAAATAGGGTAGTTCTTTATAGTTGTGGTGAGCAAGCCTTATATTCCATAGTTCACTTGAGCTAGTGGTCTCATGGTGTCATGTACCCCAATTTCAATAACATTTTATATTTAAGAAAACATTATATTTTACTTTTATTGTAAATTTTATGACTATTGACAATGTGGGGTCAAAGGTGACTGTAATTGATTATGTTTAATATTTTACTATTTAATAAATAAAAGATGAGACAAATAGCCTAAGGAGTTTGTTGAATGGGTGTCCACTTGCCCACTAGAGTAATAAACTGTGGTGAGAGAAAACTGACACATGGCAGCATCCTCAATCACTTCTAGCCGTTGTAGGGGGAAACTTCCCTGATTTTGTGGTCATGTTCCCCAAGAAAGTGGAACAAAGCAAGTGGCTCATTAATTGAAAAACTAACCAAAAATACCTAGGCATGCATATATCTATCCATCAAAGTCAGCAGGAGGTGGTTCAATGATCACCTTGTGAAATTTATGAATTTGGCAAAGGAGCAAAAGAGATTCGATGAGGGGAAAGTTAGAAGTGCTTTGAGTGTTAAGACTTCTTTCAGAACTAGTGCAACTTGTTAGCTGAGTTCTTTACTGCTGAGGACAAAAGTATTGTTGTTAAGTGCTTTTGTTGAGTTGCAGGGGAATATAATAGCATTTCTTCACACAATGCATTCATCCTGGTGGATCAATGGACAGGCTCGGGGTTCCTAAGATAAGGAGTGAGCTATCCTCAGGAAAGGTTCAGTGGAACGAGCTCCTTGGGATGTTTGTCTCTTCTACAAATTACCACATCCCATTTTGTTATCTTATTTATTTCTGTCAAAGTAAATTACTGGAATGAAAGTAGTCATGGTTGTTTTCTCTATTAGTACTTAGATATTTTGAATCTGTAGTAGAATGCTCAAGTATGCATTTAATTAGGAAGGTTTACTTGTAAATGATTATATGAATAAATGAATCTAGAATTAGAAAAGACTCGTTAATGAGTAAAATTCCTTTCTGTATTTTTCCACTCATCTTACGATGAAGTACTCTAGTGCATAAGGATTGTTTAGTTGTAGATAGGAATGATTATACATGGATAAAATGAATTGAATATGCTCTAACATTGGAAGCTTTTACTATTATTTTAGCTATGTATCATAATAACTCATTTCTATAACTTAATCTTTCGTACAAAACCTCTGAGAACTTATTACATAGAATTTAATATAGCAAGCTTTTATCACACATTCATTAAACTGTGTGAAGTATAATACAATAATAATTACAGTATTATAACCTAATTATTTACATTTAGTAAAGAAATAAACCAATCATTATTTTATAGTGTAAAACCTAAAATATAACCAATGTTACACTAGTTATATTATAATAATTAATGCACAAGTTAAACCTCAAACTGTTTCCTTTAAACATCTAACATAGTAAGTTCAGGATGAACAATCAATAAAGCGAGTCTATTATAGTAAAGCTTTACATAGTATATTAACAATTATTGTATTACCATCTACTTATTTATACTTAGTACAAAACAATCATTCATTATTCTAGTACTGTATAAACCTAAATCATAAATATATTACTCTATTCATATTGCAGTACATGGTTTAAGTACTTAGTAACCCAGCTGTACATGGTTTAAGTACTTAGAAGATTACCTTAGCTAGTGAATATTTAAAAATAGGGAATTGTATAATGAACAACACTTATCTTTCAAAATTTTATCCAATAGTTAAGTAATCCGAAGGATAGATTCCAGCTCTTCAAATTTTTAAAAAGGAAATTTATCAAATTCTAACTATTGCTTATGCAAACATCGAAAATAACCTTTAAACCTAAGTATCAAAACTATTCATTAAAGACCAAACCCTAGGTTTTTTTTTTTACAGTATAGAGTGCATAAATAAAATTTGCAACAACTAATTTTTCATTTGGCCTTAACCATATTTTTCACAGCAGTAGAATATTCTTTTACAAATAGTTTGTTGTCATAGAAAAACAACCATTTACTAAGCTTAATTATTTATACACCTAAAACTACAAAAACAAACACTAACAGGTATTTACACTCAGGCTCGTAGGCTCTGTCTCTTTAAAAAGAAAGAACCATAAATAGAGTTTTTAAATTATCAAGTATTTAAGCAATATAGTAGCCACTTTGTTTAAACACCAAAAAAATTTACAAATTTATAACCTGAAACGTATTTCAATTATTGAACAAGAGAACTGAGGAGGCTTCACATACATAATCATAGTATTTAGTCACAATATCAAAACCTTAAAAACATTATTATATTTACCGTAATCATTGTTTACAAGAGCCGTAGCTCACTGGTGAAACTCTAATGGTTTTTCACTAAAGATAGCCTTACGACCTCTACCATTTTCTTTCCCAAAACCAAACAACAATTAATCACCAGTAAATTTTGAACACTGAAGTATAATCCACAAACACCATCAACAACACTACAGAAACATTCATGAAGAAGGGTACCCCTGGGTTGGGATTGAGGCTTACCAAGCCTATCGTGCTCACAACCTTCAGCTTTAGAGGAATCGCCTTCAACATACGACTATGTATTGCCAAGTATTTTTCCACTTACATTCAAACAAACCACAACATTGAAATGTTAGTAAATAGCTGAGTATAACTATTAATAAGTAAAACAATAAAAATTCCTTGAGGGTTTGCTTTACGACTTACCAGTCTTAGAATGGAGTTTGAAGAAGCAACAATGGCAAAGAACCCAAGCATTAACACCTTCTAACACTGTGGGAAAACCAAAAGTGAGCACCATTTAACATTGAGCTCATGGTGATGGCAAAAACAAAACCAAGGCTTCAAACTTGTTAACGCCACGACCAAGATAACGGTTTTAATTTATGCAGAGACCCGAAGAGGCCAAGGGCCTGTTGGCCTACTCTTCCTTACCAAAACAATCAAATAATGAAAACAAGCAAGTTTTTAGGGTAAGGATTTGAATGCCATGATTAGGGTTTATCACCCAAACCCTTCTTCAAATGAGTATCCACCACATGGAATCCACTATCGTTGAAATCTTTTACCATTGGATATATTTTTGAACCTGCACGATTAACCCTGCATTTTATACAAAGTAATACCATTACTTTGGTTTAAATTTAAACAAGTCATTTGGTATGTGGAGGTTTTGAGCTAGATTATAGTTTATATATATATATATATATATATATATATATATATATATATATGCATTGTCAAGTTCTAGCTAGGTTTAGTTATTATTGTATGCATTGGTTTTATGCCTAGGATAGTTTCATTGGTTTTGTAAGTTAGTTTTTAGCTACTGTTACGGAGAGAAATTCCTCTGGCTTGGGGTACCACAACAGACAGCTTGACTCCAGAAATCAATCATTTCCAATATGCAAGAGAAATCAAATATCTAACACTAAAGAATCAAAAATCATACCTTATTCTAGACGGTTGAAGTAGATCCCCGTTGAGCTTTCCAACTCCAGCTTGAATTGATAAATTACTTCCTCAACAATCAGTAAACAAGACAAGCGTGCTATATATATTGGTGTTATATCTACTCTAGCATATATAATCAACAACGTATAAGAATTTGAAATCATCCATGGATAAAACATTCATTCAAACATACATTATTGGATAGGAAAAGACATTTCTATTAATATAAAATCAGATATTATAATGAATACAACCTCTGTCGGCACGTCTGCAAATCGGAGAAACTTAATCCCCCACTTGGGCCTCCACCACCTCAATCCTCCATCTCTCGGTAGCAAGCTCACAAGAAAAAGACAAGCTTGGGAAGAACACCAAAGTGCTCCAAGGGACAAAGGGATGTAGACTCAAGCATAAGTTCCGGCAACAATGGACTATAGTTTCTTTGCTCTCAATTCTCACACATTCTTCAATGTATCCAAAGGTTTCCTTATATAGCTCTTCAATGGGGCAATGAAGGGTCGAATCCGAGTGATCTCAAGACATATGGAAGGCCAGGAGACAAGTGAGTCAGATCCATGTCAAGGAAAACTCCAAAAGAATTTTTCCTTTTGCACACATCCCGATGTACGCGGTTTTAGGGGTCAAACCCGCGTATATACGCGAGAAAGGGTTTAAAATTCATGTATAGCAATCTAACCATGTTTTTAGGGATGATATTGGAAACATCAAAGGTATAAAAAATTTCCATGGGGTCCAAAGAGTCTGCAGAGGGACAGGGGAAGGCCATACAAGTGTGATTCACCAGGTGTGGTAAAATCAGCTATAACAGCTACCATCTTAATGATGTTAATGTTTTATGCTTAGGTAATCTTTAGGGTTAATTTGGATAGAATCCATAGTTATAAAAAATTTGAAAGGTATTAGGGCTTCTAGTACCAAAAATAACTAAAAACATTTTTGGATAATCATATACAATCAATCATATAATTCAAGTGCTTAGAACAAACAATCACGCTTTCAACTCAAATTGTTACCTAGGTAGAGCAGTGTTTGTTGTAGGCCTAGGAACTATTCCACATCGATAATCTAGATAGTAAATAGAGTCTAAGGATTTTTTTCCCTAACTTACTCATTTAGTCTTCAGATCTTTAATATCTTACATCGTAACCTAGAAGACAGTTTTACCTGTGAATCCTGTACAAGCATAGGATCTGCATTAGCTTCAAGAAAAGCTAAGTAAGCATCGAGCTAACTTCAATCCCCCTTAAATAAGAAAAGAAACAACCATTAAAAATTATATACATTCTTAAAAACAAACCAATGATTTGAATTCAATCATTTGAAACTCTTTAACTTTTGATAAACTTTTATTCAAGACTGAAAATCAATAAAGTTTGAGTAGGGCTAGTGACATGTGACTTAAAGGTTAGTAAGTAAATTCCTATAGCCTTTTAGTTATAGTTAACTAAAGAGAATTTAACTCCTAAGTTTTCTCTTGATAACTTGTCTTGTAATCTACCTGTTAATTAAACTAAAGTTAGTTATTAAACTAGCATTGTGTCTAAGATTTAGCATTAACTGTCACATAGAAAAAATTTAAATTTTTGTGAATTTTAGGGATGTCACATATGGTATCAGAGCACACGTTCAGACACTAGGCCTGAAGTGGCTTAGCACACGTAAAAAAAAGTAAATAGAAAGTATGGATACTGATTTATGATTTTAAATGTTGTTGTACAGAATATTTCTGAATTAGATTTGCAGGTATGGAAGGACTCGAAGTGTATGCTGAAGAGAGGTCCCCATTACATGAAGAAAATAATTATGGAAAAGAATTTGCTAAAGAAGATATAAATAATTACTCATCTGAATTAGTGAAAATAGTTAAGGATCTAAAAACTAAAATAGAGACTGTTAAAAAAGAAAATCAGAGAATCCTTAGAGCTCAGGAGGCATTGAATTAAATACTACTAGAAAATTTGTATAACGAAGAAAAGGATAAACAGATAGAATCTCACACTCTGTCCTATCAACATAAGAGTAAAAGGTAAAAACACTCTAAAATTGAAAGAAATTCTTCTTCTAAAATTAACGACAATTCACACATAAAGAAACACCAGAATTCTAGTGACAGTAGCGAGAGTAATTATTGCTCTAGAAAGAAGAAATACAAGCCTTATGAAGAGATTTCTGGAGAGTTCAAAAATATTAAACCACTAACTTTTAATGGCGAAACATAAAAAGGAGAGGAATCCAAAGCATGGTTGTCCAAAATGAAAAAGTACTTTTAGATATATAATTACTCAAATCAGTTAAAAGCGAGGATGGAAATATATAACTTAACTGGAAAATTCGACATCTAGTGGAAGGAAATAAAGCGATTTGAGGGCATAAAGAGAAGAATATAAATTGGAGCACTTTTAAGAAGTACTTTAAAAAGAAATTTCTATCGGAGCAATATTACGAGGAACGAGCTAAAGAATTTTATGACTTAAGGTTGGGAACCATGAGTATGAAAGAGTTAAATAGTAAATTTCTAAGCTTACTACGATATTTGCCTTATATTGTTGATGAAAAACCTAAGGTACAATTGTTTTTGAGCTGTTTACCTTTTCATATCAAGGACATAATTGAATATGATAATCCCAAGACCCTTGAAGAGGCCATGCAAAAAGCATATTTCTACTATGAGCAGAACCGAAAAAGGGAGAGCATCCCAATCTAGAAAACAAAAAGGCCTAATAATAATTTTGAATCAAGGAAAAAAAATTTCACACCTAATCGAAATTTTGGGAATAATAACTCACACAATTTTCCTAACAGAAAATTTCAAGGAAGTAATTTAAAGGGTAACCCATAGCAAAATCCTATTGTCCCAAGAAATAAAGAATTTACAAATAATCACAGTAATTATGTTAAAAATAATGAACGTAAGGAACCGATAAAATGTTGGGAATGCCAGGGACCTCACTATGTATTAGTATGTCCTAACAGAAAGAAGATCATCAACAACATTCATGCTGTGCAGGAAAAAATAGTGGTTGGTGATTTAGCGAGAGGGATGCCCAGAATCAATGTAGCACAGAAAAACAGACAAGATGAATATCATACTTCCATGGTGGAAGTAGAAGGTATGCTGAATCATAAACCTATTTCTATTTTAATTGACCCAGGGGCTAGCCTGAGTTATGTCTCTCCCATTTTAGTAGAGAAAACTAAACTACTAGTAGATAAATTTGCAAAATCATGGCTGCTTCAATTAGCTACAGGAGCAAAAAGGAAAGTAATTGATTTTGTGAAAGATTGTACATTATTTATGAATCAGTTTGAAACTTTTGTAAAGTTGAATGTACTTTTGTGAGGATCCTATGATGTATTAACTGGAATGGATTGGTTGGAACAACATCGAGTAGTGTTAAATTGTTTTGATAAAACTTTTACATGTTTAAATAACAAAGGAGAAATGATAACAGTAAAAGGAATCCTTAGATAGATTTCTGCCTTACAACTAAAAAGGGTTGCTCAGAAGGGATGTAAAGCTTTTGTTGTAGCTATAACTAATGAATAACACATTAATAAATAAGACAGACTAAAATTAGAAGATATACCAATTCTGAGAGGTTATTCGGATGTATTTCTAGAGGAAATTCTGGGATTGCCTCCAAAAAGAGAAATGGATTTCACTATTGAGCTGGTACCTGGTGCGGTGCCTAACTCAAAATATCCTTATCGGATGAACATCCTGGAGCTTATTGAACTAAAATCGCAATTAAAAGAATTGATAGATAAAAATTATATAAGACCAAGTGTGTCTCCTTGGGGAGCACCGGTCATTTTCGTTAAAAAGAAGGAAGGTACTCAGCGCTTATGCATTGACTACTATCAACTTAACAAAATGACAATTAAAAATAGATACCCATTGCCCCGCATAGATGACCTATTTGATTAGTTACGCGGAGCAACAGTATTTTCAAAAATTGACTTAAGATCCAGTTATCATCAAGTCTGGATTAAGGATGAGGATATTTTCAAGATGTCTTTTAGGACCTGATATGGTCACTATGAGTTCGTTGTCATGCCATTTGGGATAACTAATGCCCCGGCAGTCTTCATGTGTTTAATGAACAACGTATTACATAAATATCTAGATAAGTTTGTAGTAGTTTTTATTGATGATATTTTAATCTATTCTAATACTAAAGAAGAGCATGAAGAAAATTTAAAAATCATTTTACAAGTGTTAAGGGAACATCAGTTGTATGCCAAGTTCAGTAAATGCAACTTCTTCAAAGATAAAATACAATACTTGGGTCACATAATAACTAAAGATGGGATATTGGCTTACCCAAATAAGATAAAAGCAATTAACGAATGGCCAGTCCCAAAGGATGTGACTAATGTACGGTCATTCATGGGGATCACCAGGTGTTATCAAAGGTTCATTGAGGGCTTCTTAAGGATCGTGAATCCCATAACTTCCCTATAGAAGAAAGGGAAGAAATTTGTATGGGATCAAAAATGTGAAGAGAGTTTTAAGAAATTAAAAGACTTATTAACTATTGCATTGATTTTAAGAATTGTGGATCCTAACAAGGACTTTGTTGTATGTAGTGATGCATGCAATGATGGCCTTGGTGGGGTCTTAATTCAAGAAGGACACATAATAGCGTACGAGTCTAGGGAACTTAAAATTGACGAGAAAAATTGCGCTACTTACGATCTAGAATTGGCGGTCATGATACATGCTTTAAATATGTGGTGCCATCACTTGAATGGGAGAAATTTTATTTTAATGATGGATAATAAGGGTTTAAAGTATCTGTTGGATCAACCAAATTTAAATGCAAGGCAAGCTAGGTGGCTAGCTTTCCTTAGCGAATATGATTTTGAGATCCAACATATAAAGGGGAAGGAAAATAAAGTAGTTGATGCTCTGAGTAGAAATGTAAGATTATATTTTATGGCAGCAATCAATACTTACAAAACAGATTTAGAAGATCAGCTCGAAGAAGGAGTAAAATTGGATGAAAATTACCAAACATTGCAAGCTAAAGTGGCAAAAAATGTAACTGAAAGTTTAAATACATGTTATAGTCTAAATGGAAAGGGGTTAATACTTTATAAAAATATATTGTATATACATAACGTACCTAAATTTAGTTGCTAATATTAAATGAAATACATAAAAGTCCTTATTTAGGACACCCTCGCTATCAGAAGACAATCACTATGTTACGGAAAGATTACTTTTGGCCAAATATGAAGAATGAGTTGGCGGAATATATTGCTAGAAGTTTTGAATGTCAACAGGTTAAGACTGAACATCAACATCCAACTGATTTATTACAGATGTTACCAATTCCTAGATGGAAATGGGAAATAATTAGCATTGATTTTATTACATGTTTGCCTAAAAATTAGAACCAGAATGATTCGATAATGGTAGTTGTTGACAAACTCAATAAGGCAACCCATTTTATACCAGTAAAGACCACTCATAAGGACGCTAATATTGCTGAAATATTTATGAAACAAATTTTTCATTTGCATGGAATTCCAAAAGTTATAATTTCTGACAGGGACTCTAAATTCACGGGAAACTTCTAGAAATGTTTATTTAAAGGTCTAGACACTACTTTAAATTTCAGTACATCTTTTCATCCACAAATAGATGGGCAGATAGAAAGGGTAAATTGGTTTTTGGAAGATATGTTAAGGATGTACGTAAGATAACAACCAAGTAAATGGAAGAACTACTTACACTTGGTTGAGTTTGCATACAACAACCACTACCAAGCTTCATCTAAATTTAGCCCATTTAAAATTTTGTATGGCAGTAAATGCAATACTCCCATCTCATGGAGTAAACCCGTTGATAGGTTAATACTAGGACCTGGTTTATTAAAGGAAATGGAATTAACCATGAAGCAGGTACAAGGTAATTTAAAGGTTGCACAAGATAGACAAAAGAGTCAAGAAGATCTTAAATGAACTCAGAAAGGGTTCCAGGTGGGCAAACATGTTTTCATTAAGGTAAAACCTAAAAATAGCTCCTTAAAATTAGGGAGATGTGCTAAGATAGCACCTAGGTACTATGGGCCTTTCGAAATATTGTTTAGAGTTAAACCGATGGCATACCAATTGGCCTTACCACCGAATATTAAAGTTTATAATGTTTTTCATGTTTCTGTTTTAAAAAGTTATGTACATGATGCTAATCATGTGATAAATTGGAATGATGTGTAGGTGGAACCCGAAGGAGATTTTCTGGTGGAACCGGATTGTATCCTCGACAAGAGGGAGATCTTACTTCGAAATCACACCATTGGACAGGTGAAAGTGCAATGGAAGCACTTTAGTCCAGAAGAAATGTTATACCCAAATACTGTCACCAGTATGTGATAAGATCTCTAACACCTCTATTTTCCCTCAACCCCAAAATTGATGTGAAAATAGTGCTCTAGATGTTGATTCTATATACAAAACTCCAGCACCGCTCTTACCCTTAAGCTTATAAGAGGTACCTTATAAAACACCTCCTGAGTCATTTGGAAGACAGGTGGTGCCACCGCCTTTGACCTTTGTTTTTTTGAATGGTTCTCACCTTGCACCACTCTGTCATAAGGGAGTATAAGTGGTACCTTTAGTAAAAAGTGAAAAAGAGAAGGTTTCACGAACTTTCTAGAACAAAAGCTTCGTGGCTAGCCTTATCCCTACTCACCTGGGTCAGTTAAGCTCGAGATCCATGCTTTGGGGATATCATGGCCACCTCACCCACCTATTTCTCAACCATTCATACCCCTTTGAGCCCTATAACACCAAGCTCATACTCCATGGTTGAGGGGAGAAGAAAAGAGTAAAGTTATGCTGCTGAATTAACATCCTGGCCTAATCCATTAGAGAGCATAGAGGAGAAATATGGAGCTATCGGGGATGAGATGTTAGTCTTGTGAAGGAGTGCATCGACACTAAGGCAAAATGGTTGTAAGCTCTTTCATTCATCTATTAATTCAAAGTTGATTTCCTTCCCATATATCTGTTGTGTTATAATCTCACATATGTATTATCAGATTCCTTAGTCACTAATATGGATCTATGGATAGTTTTCTGGTATCTTTGATGTTGTTGTGTGTTTTCTATGCTTATGTAGGTCTACTGGTCTTCCATCAGAGATTTTATTCCAGGAATCTACAATTTTCAGGGAAAGTTTTCAACCTAGTTGTAACTCATTTGTTCTGGATATGAACCATTTAGACCAGAGGAACAACTTCTTTCCGCAGAAGGTGCGATATTCCTGATAACAAATCTGGTGACTTTGCTGGGGAACTATAAGCTTCAGTTGATCTATTCTTCCTCAGTCTTCAAACACTTGTCCAAATCCAAGATCTAGTCTTCAATATTTTTAGTCAGATTTACCATCTGACTTCATGAATTTTTGGTTTGAAATCATTAGATCTCTTCATATCTGAGTCACCTTCACTTTATATGCTCTATATTACTATTAATTCATTAGTTTTGATATTGTTTTTGCAAATTCTAACTTGATTTTTTCTCTCTCCTTGTGTTCTTTATTTTTACAGGGAGTCGCTCATGTGTTGTGGGAAATACGCGGTGCCACCACCTGAACACAGTTACCCATAGGCGGTGCCACCGCCTGATCAGTTCAGAAAGCAAGAAGCGGTGCTGCTTCAAAAACCGCTTTGTCAGTGACCCCTTCAGCACGGTGCCAAGTAGGCCCTGTTCCAGACTTTGTTTTATTTTATTTTTTTGTAAATCTAGATTTGGATTTTTTCTTTCAGCCCTAAATTGTCAAGGCTTGTTTGTATAAATATGAGTGTTCATGGTTGGAATTTTTTGGTGGTAAGAGCTTGTTGGTTGAAAAATCCAAAAGTTAGGTTAGGCTTGTTTATTAGTCATTGCTTCCATGTTGGGTTGTTTTGGTTTTGAAAGGAATAATTGAAAGTGTTGTTTTAGTTAGGTATTTTTTCATTCATTGAAAAATACTAAGAGAAAGGTTGCTTGATCATTTTCTTGTTTTCATTTTTCCATATAGTTACTAGGAGACTTCTTGTTTTCTTGTCTCTTTTGCATCATTATCTCATCAAAAGAAAAATATCAATAGTTTAAGTTAGAATTTTCCATGTTTTAGAGAAAAATAAAAAAAATAGATTGCATATGCATATTGAGTGTTGGTTGTTTTTCTTTTAGGAAAAGCGACTCTATCCCATCTTATTGCTTTCAAAAATTAGCTTTTAGTATGTTGCTTGTTTTTATTTCTCGGATCAAGATTCATTTAATAGATTTGTTTGAGAAATTTTTTGGTTTCAAAGAAAAATTGAAAAGATAAAATAATCTCTCTCCTTCCCATAATTAGGAATAATCTGAATGGTAAAGTGAATGAACATGCATTTCATATTTGCACGGTTTTACTTTTTCTGTCAAAATCTCATGCATTTGCCTAGCTGTCCACTTTAAAATTAACGATAGCTTTAGGCCTAAAATTTGTATAGAAATTTGAGTGATAGGTGAGAGACATGTTCGAGCATCGTTAAACGTAGGAGCTGTCATTACTTGTACGCAATACAACCCAGGACTTGTGCAGTTCTTCCACATATCGTCGATATATCGAACAACCTTTCATGTACCCTTGAGGTATATAGAAAGGAACTTCACATACTCGATTGTATATCGGAAGGCCCCTTGTGAACGGTTGTGCATTAGACAACACTACTACTGATTTGAGCTCCCACGTACCTTGAGTATATTGGGAGACCCCTCTAGGATACCCTGTCCATCTGAGAAAAACCATTTGGTCGTATTGTGTGGAGAAATACATCGAAAACAACATTCAGGGAGATTACTATGCATGTACCCTTGTGGTATATCACGAGTTGCACCTACTTGACAATCCTAGTGAGAGACCAACTATTTGAGCTCCTCCTATCATTTAAGTTTGCTTGTTGGCCTGTAGCTTGAGTAGGAGAAATTTTTTTGTGTGTTATTAGCTTTGAAAACCCTAGGTTAGCTTAGTAACTGATATCAATCTGGTTGAGTTTCAGTTGATACGATCCAGAAGGAATCGGGGCTTGCCACCCGATTTCCCTCCTATTACAAGAGAAAGTCCAAGGGAATCCATCGACCAAGGAACTGAAACTACTTCCCACCAGGAAGAAAATATAGTTGTAGAAAGTGGAGACCAATTCACTTCTAATATAAATCCCTTAGTTCAACAACCTCCTATGATTGATACTTCCTTTCATCTACATATGGAAGATCGTACATATAGTCTCATTCCACCTGAGTATGGCCCAGATGCTCCATTTTGGAGGACTACTATGGGGCAGGCCATTGCCTCATTTGGGGTAAATAGGCCCTCTCCTAAACAATATTCACCAGGTGACAAAGAGTATAGACAGATCCAAGCATCTATTCACCGTGCACATGATTTTCAAGAGAGAATGCAGAGATTAGATACAATCTTAGCAACCCCCATACCGCATAAAGAACCTCTTTTGGCTCTTCTCCCTCATAATACGGATCCTTGGCCTTTGGCTGAAATTAAACCTTCTTCTGGTGGTCATCCAGTATATGGTGAGACTTCTCGCAATCCAGGTCAAACCTCCAATTCTACCCCTGCAACTTTGAGTTCTGGGTCTGTCTCTAGTCATCCCATACTTTCTATGGCTGGGGGGGAACCTTCAGTTCCACTAGTGTATGTACCTTCTAATGCTAGGGGGAAACCCCCGATGTGACCTACGTTACCCACTAATGGAATTGTTACAAATAATAGGAAAACCTCTACTACAGTACAATCCAAAGTATATGTCCCTCCCACCAACACAAATGTGGTAAACCCCCCTTCAAGTTTAGGTCAGCCCTTAGTGGCACAAACTGTAGTTCATCAACCCTCATGGGGTTATGGTTATCTAGCAAATCAAATTCCTATAGGAAATATGAATTATCAACCCAACCCTATATGAATGTATTATACTGGAATTCCATACTGCGGGAATACTTTTACACCGTTGGGAAACCCAACGGGTCTTATATGTTGGTGATGGGAGGAATACCTATTCATACTGTTGGAGATGCCAGAGGACCACCTTATGGCGGTACTCCTCCCCGAGATCTTGGAGGCCCTCCTCCTAGTGGTCCTGGCGGTCCTGGAGATTCTGGTGGCCCTCCTCCTGGTGGTCTTGGTGATCCTGGGGGTTTTGGTGGCCCTCCTCCTAGTGGTCCTGGGGGTTCTGGTGGCCCTCCTCTTGGTAGTCTTGGTGGTCTCGGAGGTCCTAGGGGACCTCCTCCTAATAGTCCTAATAGGTGTAATGCTCCTGGTGGCTCTAGCGTCCCTAAACCTGGAGGTCAATCTTTGGTAAGTACATCATCTCATCAGATGTTTCAACAACCTGTATATTAGTCAACGTACAACCCTACTGGTGGTTACATGCCTTATCAATATTACCAATACATGGAACCCAATAGTGAGTTACCTTTCCTAGCAACTTTGGACTTACCTGATTTGTCCAAGTTGAACAATGACCCCATTCAACACAATCCTTCATGGCCTGCTATTCCAGTAAAGTTGCCATCAGACATCCCAAAATTTGATGGTAAGCAGAGAGATGATCCCAAAAATCATGTTATGACTTTCCATATATGGTGTTCATCCATGACACTTGTTTCTAGATTTTAGTGCATTGGAAACTGTCTTCCTCACACACTTTTAGCTACCCATTCGTTATGAAACGGGTACAGACCTTTTAACCTATCTGCATCAAAACACCTCCACACACATATCATATCACATCCATGAGTGGAGAAGGTGGAGAAAGCTCATTAAAGCTCCTATCCTAGACCAACTCTTAGCTGATTGGTTTACGAAGTCTTTGTTGCCACCCATTGCCCGAGATGTGGCTATGGGCGGTGTTGTCACTGAAGAGCAAGCTATTAGTCGTGCTCAATATTTGGATTCGGTGTATTCCCATTATGGAACATTGTATGGCTTGATCCTTGAAGCTCCTCACCCTAGCACTGATCCTGCTAAGCCACCAGCAGAAACTCATGTTGATGGGATTGTTGGTTCAATCCAACCCTCGTCAGCAGTGAAACTTGCCAAGCAACCCAACGCTTGTGCTACTACTCCTTCGACTGCTAAGGTTTCTACTAAGGTGAATGCTATTCAATGTATGTGAATTCCCGGTGAAAATAAAAAGAAAGGTAAAGGAAAAAACAAAAAACCTTGAAACCGACAAGAGAACCCGAAACCCACAACCAATGAAAATGATAAAGGGAAGAGAAAATAAAAATATCCATGTTTGTTGTGCGAAGGGGATCACTTCACGAAGGAATGTCCTCATCATGAAGAAATCAATAAATTTTTGAAAACTAACCCTATGACAGTAGTTCTCATTGATCCTTTCCCTTCTCAGCAACAACTGATAGACCACATGTCTGATCAAGGAAATTATAGTTCTTTAGAGAAAATTCGCATGGTGTCCTCGAAAACTGTTAATTTACAAACTTGAATTCAGAATTATGAAAAAACTACAGATAAAAAAGAAGACAATTCTTCTTCAGATAAATCTCCACCTACTGGTTCTCCCGCGTCCTCGTCTAATGGTCCCCTAACTATCGAGAAACCTAATCTCGACATGATTTTGCACCCACCCAAGAGTACTCTTAGAAATTCTGTTTTCAATCCTAATTCCTGAGTTGCATGGTTTTACAATGTCGTTGAAGATCTCGCACAGGCACCATGTGCAATGTCTACCTTGGAAGTACTGCAAATTTGTCCTACACAACGCAAAAACCTGTTAACCGCATTAGGAGCCTTAGACCCAGACAACACTAATTTTATTCATTTCAATGTCGAGAACTATAAGTCTATCCTACCTCACCAAATCACTTTTCAAATCATAATGAAAGTAGTTGGGAAAAAGTTCTTTAGAAATGTCTTAGATGAAGGAGCTTCAACTTCGGTTTTGTCTCTGTCTTGTTGGAAAGACCTCAGCTCTCGTAAGCTTATGAAATCACCGACGACCCTAAAAGCCTTTTACGAATGAGATTTCCAGCCCCACAGTCTCATACCAGCACTTTCGATCGAGCTTGGGGGAAAAATGGTTTATGTTCAAGTGGAAGTGGTGGATGCCCCGCTAGACTACAATCTCCTGCTAAGAAGAAATTGGTTTTATGCCATGACTGCTATCTCTTCGACAGTATTCTGAACTATCCAATTTCCACATCTAAGGAATATTGTAACAATTGATCATCTTTATTTCTATACATCGGATGTTACTACCCCTGTGACGAATAACATCCCTATGTTAGGTCAGTCCCCTCCTCCTTACCAGTCAATTGGGATAAGCATGCTGAAGGATTCTCCCCTTATGGGGGTGTTCCCATCAGCTCCCCCTAACAAAGAAAAAATGACGGTTAATATAATTTCTTCATTTGGTTATGATCCCAAGGGAAAAAAAGTTGTTGAGTCAACCTCATTGAGTCTGCATGAAGCAATGTACGACGTTGTCCAAATCCTTTCCAATGACCACACTGATGATCTTCATCTGGTAGCTTCGGATCCATACGACCTGCCCTACTGGTTAGAACCCTCTCTTCCTACTCTGGATTATCTCTCCTAGACTTTTCTTTCAGATGAGTCCATCATGGAGATCATGAGTATGAATGAATCCACATGGGAGGATCACAATCACAAATCCTCGTTCCTCACCAACACCAATTCGGTAGACGATGATTTTCCATCTCTCTTTAGTACTAATATTGTCCATACTCCTTAAACTCCTATATTGTTGCAGAACACTCAATCTGAAGGAAATATATGCAACATTACTAAAACAAATCCAATCGACATAGCAGTCAAGACCGGCACTCTTGAGCATGTTCATGTGGGGCAAAACTGCTCAGCAGAAGAATCTAAAGCATACTAAGCACTTTTCAAGGAATTCTGAGATATTTTTTCCTTGTCCTATGAATAAATTCCCAGGATATACCCATCTATTGTGGTTCATGAAATAAAAACCTATCCCATGGCCAAACCTTCCAGAAAAAAACTAAGGCAAGTCCATCCACGAAAGGCTACGGCTATCAAAGCTGAAGTCAAAAAACTTCTAAAGAAATGATTCATCTATCCTATACCCTTGATGGAATGGGTATCAAACATCATTCCTGTGAACAAAAAGTAGGGAACTATTTGATTCTATATCGATTTCTGAGACCTGAATAAGGCTTATCCTAAGGATAATTTTCTGAATCCACATATCGACCAGATTATCGACAACTATGCTGGAAGTGTCATCTTCTAATTCATGGATGGATTTTTTGGCTATAATCAGATCGAGATATTTCCCGTCGATTAGCACAAAATGACATTGATTTTCCCATGGGGAAATTTTGTGTATAGGAAGTTACCATTTGTCCTGAAGAACATTGGAGCTACATTTCAGCGTGCTATGTCCTATGCGTTTCACAGTGTCAAACATATTGTGGAAACGTACCTTGATGACCTCCTAGCTCATTCACAGCGATGAGAGGACCACCCTGGTCATCTTAGAGATATTTTCTGAGATCCTGTCATTATAATATACGACTCAATCTGCATAAATGTGTTTTTTGCATTGAGATGTGACATCTCCTAGGTTTCGTGGTTTCTAAGGATGGCATCCAGATAGATCAATTGAAAATTGCAGCTATTTTAGTCCTACCATACCCAACCTATCTCTTTGAACTCCAAATTTTGAAAGGGAAGGAAAACTTTCTTCGCCATTTTGTTTACAATTTAGCAAAGAAAACACACAGCTATATGCATCTCCTTAAGAAGGACACTCAGTTCTTTTGGGATGACCAAGCCCAATGCACCTTTGATAATCTTAAGCACGCTCTGACCCATTCACCTGTGATACACCCCCCAGATTATTCAAATCATTTTCTCTTATACATTGCTTCCTCCACTACTACCATCAGAATGGTTTTGGTATAGGAAAATCCCGACAGTCAGGAGCATGTGATCTATTACGCCAGTAAGAATCTCATATATTCCGAAACTCAATATTCACATGTGGAAAAGTTAGCATTGGCCATGGTCATTGCTGTACAAAAATTTCGCCACTACATCTTGCTTCGCACTACCACCGTATTGGCAGATCAGAACCCTATGTATTGCATCTTGACTCGTCAGGTGCTAGGGGAGAATATTCACGATGGATAGTCGTCCTACAGGAATTTGACCTTGAATTTTCCAAATCCATGTCAAACAAATCCTTGGTATTTGGTGAGCTGATGTGTGATCTTCCCTGTTCTTCGACGGATTCTAAGCCCAGTGATTCATTCCCAAATGAATTTATGTTCCTGATAAGCACTACTGATCTATGGTATGGATATTTAATCATTTATCTCCAGACATAGATATTTCAGCCCACTCTATCCCTTGATGATCATCGTCGTATCCGTCACCACGTGAAATACTACCTCATCCTAAATGATACTTTATATAGGCGTGGTATCAATTCTGTTATCTAACAATTCCTTACTCATGAAGAGGATGAACAAGTTCTGAATGACTGCCACTTTGGAGCATGCGGTGGTCATCTCTCTGGGATGGCTATAGCCCAGAAAATCCTTTGCGGTGGCTATTTCTGGCCTTCAGTCTTTAAAGATTGTCATGAGGCAGTTAAGAAATTCCCACCATGTCGACATTTCTATCCGAAAAAGCACACCCACCCTGCTCTGTTACACCCCATCATTGTCGTTGGCCCTTTCGCCAAATGGGGGATCGATTTTATGCATTGTAAGCCTACCTCAGACAGGGGGCATGGTTACATCATCGTAGCCATTGATTGTTTTACAAAATGGAGTGAGGCTATGCCTACATATGCAGAGGATGGTAATATTTCTGTCCTCTTTTTGTTCAATCACGTGATAGCAAGATTGAGAGTCCCACAGTCTATAGTTACATTTCTGGAGCGGTTTGTATTGGTCGAGTATCAAGAATTCATAGGTCTACTGACTGAGGCTACATCCTGGAACATTCGTGATTTGGTATTTTTCATGGACTCACAATTGGTGGTTTGTCATTTGAACCATGTCTACACCATCAGGAACCCAGTGCTTCTCCATCTCTTCTGAAGAGTACGCTTGTTGGAAAGGTCATTTGAAGTAATTACTTATAGGCATATCTCTAGGGCAAACAATGTAGTTGTTGATTCATTAGCAAACTATATCCTTGACTGGTATATTGCTCATACATAACTTGAAAATCAAACATGGTTCATCATATTGTAAATAAACAGTAGATAACACATAAACCCATGTAAATACATTTTCCATTTGGAACACATAAACACCAGAAATAAAAGTCTGTATATATATATATATATATATATATATATATAGATATATAAAGTGTTTTACAAAATTAGGTCACTATACCTCATCTAAAGCACTTTGGCTTTTAGGCAGTACAAAATCATACAAAATCCTGAAGCTATATTAGCTTTCAGTAATATATCATGCAAAACTATCTAGTGGTGCTCATGATAGCACATCACATCCCGTACTACTCTGCGTAGCAGTCGGCTAAAGCGACCCGACAATCCTGTAGTGTGCCTCTGATACCTCATGGGGAGGTCATTGATTGATGCATCAGGTATATCTAGAGTCAACCTCTCTAGGTTTTCCTCTAACTCTCCCATTAGGTCATCACCACATTGAAAAAAATGAGCTCTCACCTGCTTATCCAATGGGGAAGATCTCCCAAGTCGTGTTACTCCAAAATCTGCATGAAGATATTTAGGTCTTGTTACTACATATAAAAAATAAAAACATTAAAATACAAAAACACAAATTTCCATTTTAGGGTTTTTTTTCTTATCAATGTCTCCCCACTGCACACCAAGTGGAAGTGGTATATCAGGGTCACCCCTGAAGTCAGTACCCACATACGCATAATCCTCAATCATGAGGATTTGATCATTCAACCAGTGAAAAAATGGAGCCCCAAACTTCACTTTGCCCCTGCCTTCTCCCGTGCTGGCCATAATTCTGACCCACCTCAACATACAAGGGTCTCTCACCCTTGACTCAGTAAATACCACTTGCGGCCTCATATGAGGGACCCTCTACAAGAAGAAACAGGTTAAGATGGATCCATAGCCGAACTATTTCAGCTCTCCTTTCCAACACTTGGTCAATTGGTCCTTGAAGACTGGAAGTAATGCTTCTACCTAGTTAAAGACAGTAGGTTCCATAGACTCTATAGCATATAGCATGTGTACTTTGGAAGCCTGATGAGCTCCTTGGCTCCTAGCCAACCTTTGCTTAGTGAAAAGAACTATACGGAGAGGATTATCCACCACTGCCTTAATGGGAATTTTCTTCCCATATGTTCTAGTACCAAGTATGCAGTGACGGTTGATCAACTCCTAGGTGGTCACATCCCCTTGACGGGAACCAGTCAATGAAATAGGAGCACCCCGTCTGGATAATCCTATCAAGAAGTAGATATCCTCTACCTCAATAGTCAGTACATGGGCTCCCACGTCGAAATATTGCTGCTCCGGGTTCCACATATGAAGGATATACTCCAAAAAGCTCTCATGGGACACCATGCTAGGAGTCCGGAACAATTTTAGGAGGCAACAATCCCTCAATGCAGCTATGCACCCCACATTTCTCTCGGCAAAGGCGTCATCATCGTGGTGTTTTTTTTCTTTCCATATAACAATATTTGATTGGTTGGAACTTGCCAAAAACAATCAATGGGATAATTAGAAACATAATCAACCATTTAAATCATTTAAAAACTTATATTTTTGCTTGCCCATTCAAATTTTCCCACTCACGGCTGGCATCGCTTGAGCTCCGTTTGCACAGAGCGGTGGCACCGCCTGAGTGTAGAGGAACATGTGCGGTTCTTATTGAGCACCGCCTATCCCGTAAGGGGCAGGAGCGGTGCTTGTATTTTGGTTTTAGGGATTGCCTAAAACTGCCCAAAAACCCCATAAAATAAAAAATGAATGCATTAAAAGGAAAGGCTAAGATTCAGACATTTACATGGCTGTCACGGTGCTCGAATCGGACAGTGGAATCTTCCGGATTCACTGACTGAAGATCTGGTTCAATTTTTACTCTCACCAAGTGGTAAATAGTAAAATGATTTGATTTTTACCATTCAAATGACTTTTATATATATATTTAGGGGTTTTATGTGTTATGCCATATTTTTTTTAAAAATCATTATTACATAAACGCCTATTTGTATGGTTCATTAAAGTCATTTTTTGAGAGATTAATGATCATGTTTGAGTCTTATAGGAGTAAAAATAGGAACAATAAAGTGTATGGGGAGTTTTTCTTTGACTTTTTTGTACTTACATAAAACGGAAAAAGTCTCCGAGTCTTTGTTGCGACACTTTGGTCATGCTCTTAGAACTCATAATCAAAGTTTCGAGTCTTTTTTCGATTCTTTTTAGGCTCGTAAAAACTTATCATCGTGAAAAAGAAACCTAATGGAGTCTCCTTTAAGCTCTTTTCGGACTCCCTAAATATGAAAAGATTTTCGAGTACTTGTCTTCTTCATACTCGTAAAAGTATTTGAAGAGTCATCTCTCTGACGGTAGGTTATCTCTTTTTTGGTTCAGACAGATTATTTACGAAAAAGGAATGCACTAGCTAGTCATGATTGGAAGAGTTCTCTCGGGTATTATTTTACACTTTTTCGGTCCCTGGAGACTAAATCATATGAAAAGGACCCTTTCGAGTTTTCTTCTATTTTCGTTCAGACTCTCTAAAAATGAACGATACCGAGTTTTCTTTTATTGGACTCGTTAAGCTAAACACTGAGAGACCCATTCAGGGAACGAACCCCTCCTTTCTCAGGTTCATAAAATTTATGAGAATGGACTTGTCTTTGTATAAGCTAAAATGAGTGTTTGTTACCCTCATTGGACTCGTAAAAATGAAAAGAGGAACTCATCAATCATGATGGGGAAATTAAGGGAAGGGAATCATTTTTCAAACCAAATGGCAGTTGTTTGTCATCTTTGAACATGGCACTTGTCTGAATATCATTTAGTCAATTGGGTATTCAAATGACTTACAAGTCGATCCACTTTCATGAATCATGTCACTCCTTTGAGTCTATCAAAAGAATGCATTGTCCACTGTCGTATTGTGTGTCCGTCTAGTCTAGTCATGCTACCAAGTCTTTTTTCATGCTGCCTGATGTTCAAAGGAAGAAATAAGTTTACCCCTGTAGTTAAAATAGCCTTTGTGTCAGTACCTTTGAGTCAGTTCTATGGTTACATTATATACAAAATTCCAGAACTTTGTTTCAAGTTTCATGTCGTCGATGTGGGATTCATCATGGCCTTCCTTTGACAAGACTATTCCTGTCAACATCAGCTCATCATCTAGGAAATAGTCTTAGAAACAAGTTCAATACCTTGAAATATGTATGCCTCAATGATAGATTCTCTCACTTTTGACACAATTTTACATCATTGAACTTTGATCGAAAGATTCCACTAGGTGTTTTTCATCAAAACATCTATTCACACTCAGTAGATTGTACTAGGGTACCTTGGGAATCGTTGACATCAATGGTGATCTCCCTCGCACTTGTTAACGGTTCATATCATTGGCCGGTAATCAAGTGGTTTCTACCATGTTCAACTTCAAAACATTGTAATCACATGGATACAATCGTACCTTGTGGAAGACGAGACGAAGACCTTGGGTATTTGTTAATCATCTCATAGCTTTCTCCCCAGGTTGCGATGGAGTATATTGTATGAAGTACCAGCATGGATCCACATTTGTATTGTCATGACTATGCTCAAATTTGCACTTGTATGACATAGATATACGTTGTATATCTAGTAGCTATGTCCAAGTTTGAGTCCTCTATCACATGAATCTGCGTTGTACTCTAGTAGCCATGTTTGTTTATTCCTCTCATGAATATTCCTTGTATTGGTCTATAGCCATGATGAGGTTACATTTACTCATGAGTCAAAGTATTGATGTATTGCAGATGCCTACTCAATGATACTCTCTTATTAAGCTGGCTCTTATCTCGAAGTGATAACTTGCTCTATCAAAGCTCTCACCTATCGTATCCCTCTAGCCTCGTGCTTTGGGGCGCATTCTGTTATACCCAAATCCTGTAACCAACATGTGATAATATCTCTAACACATCTATTTTCCCTCAATCCCAAACTTGAAGTGAAAATAGTGCTCTAGATGTTGATTCTACATACAAAACTCCAGCACCGCTCTTACCCTTAAGCTTATAAGCAATACCTTATACAACACCGCCTGATTCATTTGGAAGACATATAGTGCCACCACCTTTGACCTTTGTTTTTGGCACAGTTCTCACCTTGAACCGCTCTATCATAAGGGAGTATAAGCGGTAACCTTAGTAAAAAGTGAAAAAGAGAAGGTTTCACGAAGCTTCTAGAACAAAATCTTCATGGCTAGCCCTACCCCTACTCACCTGGGTCAGTTAAGCTCGAGATCCATGCTTTGGGGATCTCATGGCCACCTCACCCACCTATTTCTCAACCATTCCTTTCCCTTTGAGCCCTATAAAACCAAGTTCATACTCCATGGTTGAGGGGAGAAGAAAAGAGTAAAGTTATGCTGCTGAATTAACATCCTGGCCTAATCCATTAGAGAGCATAGAGGAGCAAGTTAGAGATATCGGGGATGAGCTGTTAGTCTTGTGAAGGAGTGCATCGACACTAAGGAAAAATGGTTGTAAGCTATTTCATTCATCTATTAATACCAAGTTGATTTCCTTCCCATATATCTGTTGTGTTATAATATCACATATGTATTATCAGATTCCTTAGTCACTGATATGGATCTATGGATAGTTTTTTGGTATCTTTGATGTTGTTTTGTGTTTGATATGCTTATGCAGGTCTGCAGGTCTTCCATCAAATATTTTATTCTAGGCATCTACAGTTTCTAGGGAAAGTATTCAATCTAGTTGTAACTAATTTGTTCTAGATCTGAACCATTCAGACCAGAGGAACAACTTATGTCTGCAGAAGGTGCGATATTCCTGATAAAAAGAAGCAACCTGGGAAGTGGAGAGACATATGTGGGCATCATATCCAATTATGTTCCAGGTAATCTCTGAGGATGATGAATAAAGAAAGATCGAGGACGATCTTGGAGTTAAGGGGGGGTGTATGTCACGTACCCCAATTTCAATAAAATTTTATGTTTAAGAAAACATTATATTTTACTTTTATTGTAAATTTTATGACTATTAACCATGTGGGGTGAAGGATGACTGTAATTAATTATGTTGAATATTTTATTATTTAATAAATAAAAGATGAGACAAATATCCTAAGGAGGCTGCTGAATGAGTGTCCATTGGCCCACTAGGAGGAATAAACTGGGGTGAGAGCAAACTGACATGTGGTAACATCCTCAATCACTTCTAGTTGTTGTAGGGGGAAACTTCCCTAATTTTGTGTTCATGTTCCCCAAGAAAGTGGAACAGAGCAAGTGGCTCATTAATTGAAAAATTGACCAAAAATACCTAGGCATGCATATATCTATCCATCGAATTCAGAAGGAGGCGATTTAATGATCACCTTGTGAAATTTCTGAAGTTGGGAAAGGAGCACAAGAGATTTGATGAGGGGAAATTTAGAAGTGGTTTGAGTGTTAATACTTCTTTCAGAACTAGTGCATCTTGTTACTTTATTTCTTTAATGCTGAGGACAGAAGTACTAATGTTGAGTTGAAGGGGAATTTAATCTCATTTCTTCACACAGTGCATTCATCCTGGTGGATCAGTGGACAGGCTCGGGGGTCCTAAGATAAGAAGTGAGCTATCCTTAGGAAAGGTTGGGTGGAACGGGCTCCTTGGGGTGTTTGTCTCTTCTACAAATTACAAGGTTCCATTGTGTTATCTTATTTATTTATGTCAAAGTAAATTACTAGAATGAAAGTAGTCATGGTTGTTTTCTCTATTAGTACTTAGATATTTTGAATATGTAGTAGAATGCTTAAGTATGCATTTAATTAGGAAAGTTTACTTGTAAATGATTATATGAATAAATGAACCTAGAATTAGAAAAGACTGGTTAATGAGTAACATTCCTTTCTGTATTTTGTCACTCATCTTACGATGAAGTACTCTAGTACAGAAGGATTTTTTTGCTGTAGATAGGAATGATTATACATGGATAAAATGAATTGAATATGCTTTAACATTGAAATCTTTTACTGTTATTTTAGCTATGTATCATAATAACTCATTTCTAGAACTTATTCTTTCATACAAAACCTTTGAGAACTTATTACATATAATTTATTATAGCAAGCTTTTATCACACAGTCATTAAACTGTGTGAAGTATAATACATTAATAATTACAGTATTATAACCTAATTATTTACATTTAGTAAAGAAACAAACTAATCATTATTTTAATACTGTAAAACCAAAAATATAAACAATGTAACACTAGTTATATTATAATAATTAATGCACAAGTTAAACCTCAAACTGTTTCCTTTAAACATCTAACACAGTAAGTTCAGGATGAACAGTCAATAGACTGAGTCTATTATAGTAAAGCTTTATATAGTCACTATATAGTACATTAACAATTATTGTATTACCATCTAATTATGTATACTTAGTACAGAATAATCATTCTGATTATTCTAGTACTGCATAAACCTAAATCATAAATATATTACTCTATTTATCACCCAAACCCTTCTTCAAACGAGTATCCACCACGTGGAATCCACTATCGTTGAAATATTTTACCATTCAATATAGTTTTGAACCTACGTGATAAACCCTGCATTTTATACAAAGTAATACCATTACTTTGGTTTAAATTTAAACAAGTCATTTGGTATGCGGAGGTTTTGAGCTAGATTATAGTTTATATATATATATCCATATATATATATATATATGTCTTGTCAAGTTTTAGCTAGGTTTAGTTATTATTGTATGCATTGGTTTTATGCCTAGGATAGTTTCATTGGTTTTGTAAGTTATTTTCTAGCTACCATCTCAATGATGTTAATTTTTTATGCTTAGGTAAGATTTAGGGTTAATTTGGATAGAATCCATAGTTATAAAAAAAATTGAAAGGTATTAGGGATTCTAGTACAAAAAATAACTGAAAACATGTTTGGATAATCGTATACAATCAATCATATAATTCAAGTGCTTAGAACAAAAAATCACACTTTCAACTCAAATTGTTACCTAGGTAGAGCAATCTTTGCTATAGGCCTAGGAACTCTTCCACATCAAAAATATAGACAGTAAATAGAGTCTAAGGTTTTTCTTCCTAACTTACTCATTTAGTCTTCAGAGCTTTAATATCTTACATCATAACATGGAAGAAAGTTTTACCTATGAATCCTGTACAATCATCGGATCTGCGTTAGATTCAAGAAAAGCTAAGTAAGCCTCGGTCTAACCTCAAGCCCCCTTCAATAAGAAAAGAAACAACCATAAACAATTATACACATTCTTACAAACAAACCAATGATCTGAAATCAATAATTTGAAACTCTTTAACTTTTGATAAAATTTTATTCAAGACTAAAAATCAATCAAGTTTGAGTAGGGCTAGTGACATGTGACTTAAAGGTTAGTAAGTAAATTTTTGTAGCCTTTTAGTTACAGTTAACCAAAGAGAATTTAACTCCTAAGTTTTCTCTTGATAACCTATCTTGTAATCTACTTGTTAATTAAACTAAAGTTAGTTATTAAACTAGCATTCTGGCTGAGATTTAGCATTAATGGTCACATAGAAAAATTTTAAGTTTTTGTGAATTTTAGGGATGTCACACATGGACAAGGGTTGTCTCTGGATGTCCCTTAAGTTTGTATAGTCCTCCTTCTTCTTCACCAATGACCACAACATCTTCAAGTGTATTTCCTTTGGTCCACATGAGTACTTGTCCATCTACAAAAGCAACTCTATATCCTTTCTTATCTAGTACTCAGATTGAAATTAGGTTCTTTTTCAAAGCTGGTACATAAAGTACTTCCTTCATCTTCATGGAGGTTCTAGAATCAAGCTTGTAGCTTGATTCACCATTTCCTTTGATGGGATATCAATAGTCATATCCTAATGATACTTTTCGAGTAGAGTTATTTCATTCAAGTCTTAATAGAGTTTGCTTCTTCCCTATCATGTGCTTTGAAGCACCACTATCAATAAGCCATGTATCTTCACCAAGGGTTACAGACCTAGTGAGTGGAGAGAATAGTACATATTCTTCTGCATCTTCTTCTTTTGCTTGTCTCTTTCGAGATCTTTCTTCTTCATCCTTGTCTTCAGCTAGATAGGCATGATGTCTTTTGTTGTTCTTCTTATTCAATGGACACTCATACATTCTGGAAAGTGAATCGTACATTTGTTTTGGTGTCTTCTTAGATGACACTTGAGGGATCAAGTGATCTTTTATAGAATCAACAATGATCCTTATTGCATTGATTAGGTATTTCTGATGCTTCTCCTTAGCTTCATCTTCTTTAGGTTCTGCAACTTCATCCTTGATGTATTTTTCAAGATCATTCTCTCTGAAAATGAGAGAAGTCCTATACTTCCATGCTATGATGTTTTCGATGCCTTCCAGCTTGTCCTCAAGCTTAGTGCTTTGGGACATCTTATCTAGGAGGTCACTAAAAATTGAAATTTCTCAAAATGAAAATTTGACCATACCAAGATATGTGCTTGAATGAGGCGAGTTGGTTGGTCTAATTGGTTTCTGGAGATTCCAAATCTTCACCCTTCAAAAATTTCTTGCGAGGTTGCAGTTTCTACATATTTCTTGTTTTGGTTTTTTGCAATTTTCTGGTTCAGGGGAAAACAAGGGTTTGGATTTCCTGGAGATTCCACCCACTCAAAAAATTTGATCTAGGGATCAATAGATGTTCCCTAGGGAAGCACAAATTTCTAAGCAAGTAAATCTTTAAAATCCCAAATTTTGCAGAAACCCTAATTTGTTCCAAAGGTGGAGGAGAAAGAGTTTCACCTTGTGAAAGTTGTTCTATTTAGGCTAGCTATGATACCATGTTAATATTTAATATGCTTAGCTAGATATCATTAGTGTTTAATCCAAATTCACAATAGTAGCATATGTAGAATCATTGAAAGAAACACAATCACAAGATAGATACAGTATTTATCATGGGAAACCCTCAAGGGGAACAAAACCAAGAAAAACTTCCTCTATATACATGTATAAGATAAAACCCCAAAAATGGTATTATCCTCCTTGCTGGTGTCTCTCTCTCTCCCCTATGCGGTACACAAGTGTGAGTCTTTTTGTTCAAATGAGGAACACAAATCCTCTATTTATGCTCTTTTTGACACTTGACTTTTATCCTAACAAGTTGGCCACACTAAACTGAATAGGACGACTTCACCTAGGAAATCACAAAATAGTATTATATTATATTCATTAAGGTACAACCCAACTTACAATGGAGGATTTACCTCATGACTTTATGATGAGTAATTACAATAATAACATACCGACGAAGGAATAGAACATCTCCCCTGGGGTACATCAGTAAAATACATTTAGAATATCCTTTGAAGTTATAATATTTCAATAGGAAATACAATATGTGGCACCAATCATGAACAAAATGAAATCCACACTACAATATCCCAACCCAAAACTCCGAGAGAGCAAAGAGCCAACACTGCCCACCAGTAGAACACTACAAGACACTCAAACGTAGATACAGGAAAACAAACACACCTCACCCGATATAAGGCTTCCCGAAATGAAAATGGTCAAGAACAAAGCTCGAGAACTCGACACAGATCATCGAAGGAGAAACGAAGGCTAAAAAAATGAATCCGAGAACAAGCACCATCTTATTCTTAGCCGAGAACGGTGCAAACCCCGGAAACAAAGAAAAGACATTAATTGAAGCCAGAAAATGAAATGCAACAGCTAAGCGCAATAACGCGTCCATTAAGGTCCACCTACTAGAAATTAACACATAGCAACCCCATCATACAACCGTAGGGAATGCACATACATCGGCTCGAAGGTCTCCACTCTGCCTCGAGCCCACCCATAGATGAAGGAATGAACAACACCCGCAACAACAAAAACCCATGCAAAGCCACCAAGAACCAGGGATCAAAATTGAAATCGACATTTCTCTTCAAGGGCTTTCAAGCTCCACATAGAAGGGTAAATTATTTTTTACTATACAAATGAAATTAAAAAAAAAAGGAAATTGCTTGTCAAATTCGAAATAAAGATTATTTTTTAATTTTTCATATGAAAGGTAGAAACAATTCCTGTAATATATCATACTTCTAATTTATTTTTTATATACATAATAAAGAATATTACTATTGAAAAAAAAATTTAAAATATATCAAAAATTTTATATATTTATTTTTTTACACCTTATAAAAGAAAGTTACTATTTAAATTTTGTTAAATAATTAAAATAGTATATATTTATAGAAAAAAACTCATATTACTATGACTTGCATGTTTATGTTGTTGATGTAATTGTAACTTCGGAATGTATTCACTTGTATGTATTGTAACCCTATGTTTATTTTAGGATGTATTCGTAATGTACTTGAGTCATGTCATGCCCCGAGGTTCCTATCGGGAGTTTCTATAATGTAAACAAGTCATGTCAAGTCAAGGTGGGTAACCCTCTTATTGTCTAAGGGTTAAAGTCCCCGCAGTTCCGAGGCACTAGGGTTATTAGACTCACCTAGTGAAGTCGGCCCTAGTTGGGTTTAGTCAAGTTGGGAATTAGTATAAATAGATAGCTAGCCTCTCTATTTATCACACACTCACTCACACTCAGTTGTAGTGCATAGCTGAGGAAGAGAAAGACACTGGGGCAAGGAAGAAAGAGGTTACTGCTGTCGGGAGATCATCTTACTGTTTTTGGGTTTCACTTTTGGTGTTGATTCTATCTCTAAGGAAGTTGTGGGGTTTTCTCCATTTATGGTTTCCCCGAGGGAAAACACGGTGTTCATTTTCTCTTGTGTTTGATTGTTGTGCTTGTTGTTCTCTCAATTAAAGATCCTAATGTTATGCTAGCTTAATGTTAAAAATCTAACATGGTATCAAAGCTAACCTGATAAGAAGACACTGTGCAGCTGCAGGAACTAGGTCTTCCTACTTTGTGGATCTCTCTCCACATATTTTCAGCAAAATTATGGTGGAATAACTCTCCTCCCTAGGGCACATCTTTATGTCGAAGCAGAATCCAATTCTGAGGTTTTTTCAGTTTTGGACCCAGCACTAATGCCAGAAATTAGGGCTTTTCACAGAAGTGGAATTTTTCAGTGAGCCCAGGCCTGGATTGATATCCTTCCCAAAATCAAAGTTGGGGATCAAATTCAAAGCATTTGGTTGGACAGAACTCCAGAAAATAAAAACCCCAATCTGCTCCTGAACCAGCACTACGAGATTTCAGCTCCAAATCTAGATCCGACATCTTGACCTGGTAAGATCTAAAATTTTTGTATTTCCTTTTGAGGTTCTCAGTTAAGATGTCTCATCATACCAAGCTTGATGAAAATATTGAGGGAGATGATAACTTCCGAGCCTGGAAGTATAGGATCTCCCTGGTCCTGGAAGAAAATGAGTTGGAATCCTATATCAGTGAGGATGTTCCAGTTCCATAGGGAAATGAGGCCAAGGCCTTACATAAGAAGAAGTTGGTTATGGCAAAGAGGATCATTGATGATTCTATCAAGGATCACCTCATACCACATATGTCCTCCCTCAAGACACCTAAATCCATGTTTGATTCCCTAACCAAACTGTTTGAAGGTAAGAACATCAATTGGAAGATGACTCTAAGGAACCAGTTGAAGAATGTAAAGATCCAGAATGAGGAGACCATCCAGTCATACTTCACAAGGGTCTCCCAGATCAAAGAATAGCTGGAAGCAGTAGATGAAGAAGTGGAGAATCCAGAAATTGTGATGACAACCTTGAATGGCCTCCCTAGGTCATGGGATTCTTTCATCCAAGGAATCCGTGCTAGGAAGAAGTTGGTCAGTTCAGTAGACTGTGGGAAGAATGTTCACAAGAAGAAGCTCGAATAGTAGCTCGAGAAGAAAATATGGGAAGTGAAGATCAAGCTCTCACAGTACACTCCAGGAAAGGAAGAAGTGAAAATCATCATCACCGAGGTAAGCATTCTCATCAGAAAAATAATCCGGTAAGAAGGGATCCATCCAAACTCGAATGTTATACATGCGATGAAATATGACACTTTGCTAGAAATTGTCCCATGAATAAGAATGGATCCAAGAAGAATAAGAATGCCAAAAGAATACATCATGCTCACACTGCTGAGGATGATGATCCTCCCAGGAAGAGAGTAAAACAAGAAAGTGAAGACTCTTCAAGTGAAGATGAATATGTTCTAATCTCCGCTCTCACAGGAACTGTCACTCATGGAAGCAAAGATTGGCTTATTGACAGCGGGGATTCCAAACACATGACAGGTTTCAAGGAATCCTTTGAGAAACTATCTGAACATAATTCACCCCATAAGGTGAAACTTGGGGATGACTACCAATATCCCATAAAAGGTAGTGGTGAATCCTCCTACAAGCTAGACTCCAGAAAGTCTATGAAAATGAAGGATGTCTTGTTTGTACTAGGATTAAAGAAGAATCTTCTATCCATATTGCCATTGGATGTAAAAGGCATGAGGGTTGCATTTGTAGATGGCCAAGTCCTCATGTGGTCAAGAGGAAAGACTATTGACGATGCAATAGTGATTGGAGAACAAGAAGGAGGATTATACAAATTGAAGGGCCATCCAAAATAAGCTTTGGTCCATGACAAAGTAGATCCAAATGAACTTTGGCACAGAAGGCTCGCACATGTGCATTACATAGCACTATCACTTGCAAGCAAATTTGTTGAAGGTCTTCCAGAAATTCAAGCAAAACATGAAGGGGTCTACAAAGGATGTGCGAAAGGAAAGAATACAAAGAAGACATTTCCAAGTAGCGAGAGCAAGGAAAAAGGAATCTTGGAAATCATCCACTCCAATGCATGCGGACCAATTTCATCAAGTTCACTAAGTGGGTATGTATACTATGTTTCTTTCATTGATGAATTTTCTAGGAAGACATGGATTTAATTCATGAAGAACAAAGATGAAGTTTTCAACAAGTTCAAGGAATTCAAATCCTTGATCGAGAACCACACAGAAAAGAAGATCAATACCTTTCGATCAGATAATGGCAGAGAATTCACATCAAATGAATTCAAATACTTATGCAAAGAATCAGGGATTAAGAGGGAGTTATCCACTCCATATAATCCACAACAGAATGGGGTTGCAGAAAGGAAGAATAGAACTATCATGGAAGTTGCAAGAGCAATGCTTCATGATCAAGATCTTCCCATGCATCTGTGGGCAGAAGCTGCTAGAACAGCGGTGTATGTACAGAACCGTACTCCACACATAGTACTCAAGAACAAGACTCCTGAAGAAGTCTTTTCCAGTAAGAAACTAGAAGTCATCCATCTCAGAATATTTGGATGTCCAGTCTACATACACATTCCAAAAGAGAAGAGAACAAAACTAGATCCTTCAGGAAAGAAGGGTATATTTGTGGGATACTCTGAAAGATCGAAGTCTTATAGAATATACTTCCCAAGATTCAAGAAGATCGACATCAGTAGGGATGTGACATTTGACGAAGACACAGCTTACAACAAATCCAGAAAGAGACCTGCTGAAGATCCTGAACAAGCAGAAGCACCCAGAATTCATGATACAACCATGAATGAAGAAATTAAAGAAGAAGATCGATAATTTGAAGAACCACAAAGACCTGTAGATCCATCTCAGGAGAAGAATCCTCATAAGAGGAAACCTGCTTGGGTACGAGAAATTATCCAAGGTGCAGAAAGATATGGGGCTCTAGAAGAGAATCATAGAGAAAGAAAGAAAACCAGATCCTACTTCGGATATGTAGCTTTACTATGTGACTTTATCAATGAAAAACCTTCCAATTATGAAGAAGCAACAGAACGAAAAGAATGGAACAATGCTATGATCGAAGAGTATCAATCAATCATGAAGAATTATGTTTGGGATGTTGTCCCAAGACCAGAAGGGAAGTCGGTTGTAACTTCCAAATGGATCTACAAGATCAAGCATGTTGTAGATGGTAGCATAGAGAAATATAAGGCAAGATTAGTGGCTCGTGGTTTCTCACAGAAAGAAGGAATAGACTATGAAGAAACATTTGCACCTGTAGCTAGATACACTTCCATCGGATTAGTACTTGCTCTGGCTATAGTGATGAAATGGAAGATACACCAAATGGATGTCAAGACTGCTTTCTTGAATGGTGTAATGGAAGAGGAAGTGTATGTAGAACAACCAATTTGTTTTGAGACACATGATAGGGAGTCTCATGTGTGCAGATTGAAGAAATCCATGTACAGTTTGAAACAGGCACCCAAGACATGGTACGGTAGAATTGACAGCTTTCTATCCAATTTGGGCTTTACGAAGAGTAAAGCAGATTCCAACCTTTACTACAAGGTTGAATATGGCAACCCAGTGATGCTCCTACTGTATGTAGATGATATCTTTGTAACAGGTATGGGTGGTTTGATTTCTGATACGAAGAGAAAGCTTGCTGCCGAGTTCAAAATGAAGGACTTGGGTATGATGCATTATTTTCTAGGCATGGAGGTGTGCCAGAATGCGGATGGAATCTCCCTTGGACAAGGGAAGTATGCAGTAGAGATCCTGAAGAGGTTTGGGATGATGGAATGCAAGGCCGTGACCACACCTATGGCATCGAACATGAAGCTATTGAATGATGCTTCATCAGAGACGGTTGATGCTACGATGTATCGTCAGATGACTGGGTCCTTGATGTATCTGATGAACACAAGAATAGACATTTGCTTTGCTGTGAACACCTTAAGACAGTTCTTGACAGATCCGATACATGTTCACTTGATTGCTGCAAAGCATATTCTGAGGTACCTGAGGGGTATAATTGATTATGGGCTCAAGTATGAGGTGAATCAGAAGATTAACCTCGAGGGTTATGTTGATTCATATTGGACAGGCAGTGCCATCGATAGGAAGAGCACTTCAGGGTGTTGCTTCAATATGGGATCAGGTGTGATCTCTTAGTTTAGCAGGAAGCAATCCTGTGTGGCACTAAGTACAGCTGAAGCAGAGTATGTCGCAGCTTGTTCAGCTAGTTGTGAGGAAGTATGGCTGCAGAAGCTACTGTCTGGTTTATTTGATCTCCATATGGATGCTACTTGTATACATTGTGACAACTAGAGTTGCGTGAAGTTGTCATAGAATCCAGTGTTCCATGAAAATTTGAAGCATATCGAGATCAAGTATCACTATATCAGGGATATGGTGTAGAGGGGAGCAGTGCAGCTCCAATATGTTGCGACGGAGGAACATATAGCTGATGTGTTGACAAAGCCATTGGCTAGGGTGAAGTTCAAGTACTTTAGGGAGAGGCTTGGTGTTCTCCAGATCGAGGTTTCCGTCAAGGGGAAATGATGAGACCCGGAGCCATTCTGACATGGTGAGAGGATTGGTTCCTTCCATGGTCAAATGTAAGGGCTGAGCCATTCTGTCATGGTGAGAGAATTGGTTCCTTCCATGTTAGATGTGAGTGCTGAGCCATTCTGATGTGACTATAGGATTGGTTCCTACATGATCAGAAGTAAGCACTAAATGCCATTCTTGGAATGGAGGCACCTGGTCAATTACCAGGTATCTCAGTCTGGGACTGGGGGCCATTCTGATACGACTGTAGGATTGGTTCCTACATGATCAAATGTGAGTGTAAGCCCTTTTGACATTGGTTGTCAGATGTAAGTGCAGAGCCCTTTTGCCATGCAGGATTGGTTCCTTGCATGGTTGAATATAAGTGCTGAGCCTTTCTGACATTGGTTGTCAGATGTAAGTGCATAGCCTTTCAGCATGGAGGATTGGTTCCTCGCATGGTTGAGTGTAATTTTTGTTGATGAAATTGTCATTGATGCCAACATGGTCTTGATGTCATTGATGCCACCACCTTGCTGAACATGTTGAAGAAGCCCAGCCGAGGTTGATGAAGTCCCACAAGTTGGTCATGAAGCCCCCACACACTTAGATGTGTCATTTGATGTTTCTGGAGCCTCGCTGCTTGCACTTGATGTAGATCTTGATGAAATTGAATTGCAATGTGAAGAAGCCACAGCTAGACTAGACTGAGGAAGAGTATATGTAAAAAAAAAATTGTTGACTGAAGAAATTTTTGATGGAGTTTTGAGGCAAAAAAAACGAACTGGCCAGTATGGCACTTACCAGCAGGAATTGGTGACCGAGTTTTAGAAGGCACCAAATAAGGAATCAAAGGAACAAATTGTTGCACATTTGGCTAAATTTGCTTATGATCCCTACAACTATAATTCTTTCCGCAAGCTAAATATCTTGGATCTATTCCTCGACTGCATAATAGAGTCAAATGAAAAGCTGGTTGAATTCGGAGCTGCTAGCATATGTAACTGTTGACCTGACCCAGCAAATGCTACAATTATTTCTAAAAATGGCGGTATCAGTCTTGTGATTTCTCTCAACAATTGCGGCTATCTATTACCTTTGTACTCCATCAACAAAGGCAGAGATCTTAACTCCAGAAGTTATTGAAGCTATTGGAACCAACCACTGAATAAATCGTGCTGCTGTTGCTGGTGGGTAAAGACTGGGTTATTACAGCAAACAATAATGGTTCTATGCCCAGAAGCAAGCTGAAGTCATGGAAGTTTTGCAAAGGTCAGCTCCTTTCAACATTAAAAAAAATTCAAATCTTTTAGTATGTCAGCCTCATTATAAACTCATGTCGGCTCCATTTGAAAAATCATGAAAATTATATGAAGTCGGCCCCAATTTTTTTAAAGAAAAATAATAGTATGTCGGCCCCAAAAATTTTGTGAAAATTAGTATAAATACTCCTTCAAGCATTCATTTTGGCAAGGAGAAATTCGCTGAGCTCTGAGGAAATTTCGGGGGTTACTAAGGCAGATTTTCGCAGGTACAGAGAGGCAGAATTTTGACAGTAATTTTTTTTTGTTTTTTCATGGGCAACTAAGGAAATTTTTGGAGCAGCAGTTCCAAATTTGTAGCAGCAGTATCTTTTGTTTTCCTTTGGTATTTTAAGGCAGTTTTGCAATAGCTGAAAGAAGGTTTCTTTAGTTGATGAATTTTTGCATACAAACAGACCCAAGTTATGTAGACTGAGGCCAATTTAGTGGAAGTTTCAGGCACAAGAGGGCCGTGGGAATTCTTCCTTTGTTTCTGATGTTAAAGAACTTTCTCATCATTGCGAGCTGTCATCTACAGGATAGAACCAGGTTTGAGTTGAGTTTTCTATGTTATGCATATGGGCTGTTCATTTACTGTTATAACAGCTGAATAATGATGCCACCTACAACACTCTTTTTATCCTGAAAGCTGTGCATATTTGTTCACAATGGGTCCAAAGTTTGAAGATGAACATCAGTGGTTTTTGTCAGTAAGTTATTCCATATTTTGGCATTTATATTAAGATTGGCACACAAACTTTAAACTCCACATAAATCCCTAGCCAACACTCATAACAACAGTAAGCTAAGATCAGTCCTTGGTTGCACAATAAGCTACAGAAGTTGTGTATGAGGTGTTTGACAAAATACCAAGCCAAGCATCACATTCATATTCATTTTTTTTGAGTTATTAAGCTCCAGCACTGTTGCTGCAGCATTAAGCGTGTGTTCAAGCTAATACACAGTCCAGCATGAAGATGATTATCATACAGTTATGAAGTAAAGATGAAAGGTATGTAATGGTATTTGTCCTATGATGATGCGTGATTTTTAAAATGGTGTGTAGTGTCTTGAATCTCTGGGGATTGTTGGATTAGTTTCTGTGGTTTCTACATTTCCATTGTTGCTGCCCAAATAAGCAGTGGTCTCCTTGGCCTCTGCCTGAAGTTGTGTACATTGATCTTGATCATTAGCTAGCAGTATTTGGTGACTGTCCAGGCCAGCAGTCAAAATGAGGGTGTTCCAGACACTGGGAATGATTTAGTGGAATCTAGTGGAAGAAGCCTTGAAGGATCTAATATATAGATCTGTCTATTCTTTTGTTTTTCAGCAACAGGAGCATATTTGTTGATGAAATAATGATCAATAGCTTGGTAGAGTTTATTGCATGGTTGAGTAGCTAGCAATTATATGTGTAGATATTTACCAAGCAGGTCTCATTTTGCCTGTGAGGCAGCACACAGTTTTTATTGATTGTATTCCTAATTTACTAGTGTACCTAAGGAGGAATCATGGGGATGTAACAAATTGTAAATGCTTCATTGTATAAGCTGTTTAGTCTCCTTTTTGCTCGCTGCAGTCTATGACATATAACAGTACATGCATTATATGTGAGAAGCAGGAACATTGTAATTTATATCAGTCATGTTGAACATTGAAGAGGCTTGATGTTTCTCCAATAAAGGATTATACATTGTGTGGTAAAAATACTACTCAACGGCAACAGAATTGACATAAGAAGTATACATGGATGAGCTGAGTGACAGGTATGTACAGTGAAGGTTTCTAGCTCAGAAATTGACCAACAGAAGAGAATTTAGTTACAAAGAGAAGCTATAGCAATACAAGGTTTGAATGTGGTAAAAGCAGTAGAAGGTTTACACAGTCACAAGGTTGCCTTTGCAATGGAATGGCACTTCCACAGTGACCTTGTTAGCATATAGTAATATGATGATTGCACAGTAAAATGTTCAGCAATGGTCAGTGATGACTAATATACTCAGAGGTATACTATGATGCATTCCTATACTATTAAAGTGAAGAGCTGAGAATGTTAACCTTCAGCAGATTGAAGATAAGACATCTGACAATGACAAGTGAATGGCTTCAAGCAGAAGTTAATGACATAGAACAATTACTGCAGTGTTGAAGGCAAGGTTGAGGACAAATTGAAGACCAACAGAGATACTGAGCAGCACTAACAAACAAATGATCAGCAGACATGTTGACTGACATTGATGAAGAAATTGACTAGGCAGTTTCCAGAGAATGACCAGCAGAGATTGACCAGAGATCTAAGAGCAGCAGTGAAGAGTGATGACCAAAGATTAAGAAGTGCTGACCAGCAGTTGTAATGATAAGTTGTATTACAGCAAAATATATGTGATGAGCAGTGTTGATGATATGACAAAGATGTCATGTGTATGATAATAGTATGCTTTAACTGTAAAAGCAAGCTTGTCTTGCTTCTGAGGTTAGGATACCTCAAACCCTTCTTAGCAGGGTCTAAGAAAACCAGGCAGGGTCCTGGATCCAGAGTAGGTGCTCTATGTATCAGTAGGTGCTGATTTCGCCTAACGGTTGTAGCCGGACCCAAATAATATAAAAAGATTACATATTTATATAGTGTGGTGTTCTTCTGTGTTATGGTGCGTTATGAATGAAATGCTTATGTTATGTAAATGATGTTTATGAAATGATTATGGTTGATTTGATGAATTGGTAGCTAACCGTGAGAAGCTAAGAAAAGTTTAAAATTTGGCTTCACACTGATTCACCCCCCTCTTAGTGTCAACATTTGGTATCAGAGCAGGCCTTCGTAACAAGCCTAGCAAGCTTGAAGGAGATCCTTAGACACAATGGAGGAAAAGAAAGAGTCATCAAGCAATGATGTCCCTGTACTTGATATTGCAGATTATTTTAGACGGAGAAGCAAAATGAAGGCTTATCTGAAGAAGTTTGGGATTTGGGAAATTGTCATCAATCCACCCGCTCCATCAAACAAGAAAGGAAAACCAGCTGCACAGAAGGAAGCGAAGAAGGACAATACTACAGCCTTGAAGTTCCTCATGGATGGACTTCCCAGCTCAGTGAAGGAAAGTGTAGGAGAGTACACTTTGGCAAAAGACCTATGGTTCAAGCTGGAGAGTGAATATCAGAAGGCAAGATGAGAACCCGAAAAGACAGATCAGAAATCAGAAGACAAGCCCCCAGAAGAACTCAATCAAGAGGAAGACAAACAAGAAGAGGAATCTAATAAAGGTATGGACTCTTGTGATTATAATGATAGCTTGTGTGATGAAATTGAGAAAGTTCTTGCAGAAGATGATGAAGGGCTATCAAAGACCACACATCAGATACATCTCACGTTGCTAAATATTGATCTTAGAGCCAATTGGTTCCTAAACACAGTGAATCTAAACCAGAGTGAATTCATGAAGTTCAAAAAGGAAATCTTGGACTCCTTGAATGAATATCAGCAGAAGACCATGTCAATGAAAGTGTTGCTTCTAAAGCTCAAAGACAAGGGCAAAGAGTTGCGAGATCAAATGAAAGACAAGGATGCTAAAATTGAACAATTGAAGATTGAATTAACCAGTCAAAAGGAAGAATCAGAAAAGCCTGCTCAAGAGCTTGAAGAAACTAGAGAGGTCAATCATGATCTGAAGACTCAGCTGGAGGAAGCCAAGAGGACAGAAGAAATCTTGAAAAGACAGCTAGAAGAAAAGGAGGAAACAATCCACAAGCTGGAAATGGAGGTAGTTGGTCTCAGGAAGAAAGGTAAGAAAAATGAAGCCTTGGTCAAGCTCCAGGATAGTTCAATTGTCCTAGATAAGATCTTAGATTGCCAAAGATCTCCGCTCGACAAGACTGGTCTTGGTTACAAGAAGAACAAAGAAAAAATTGAAGATGACACTTGGTCTCTGAAGACTCCAGTAGCAGGTCCATCAACGTCCAAAGCTGCCCCCAAGGATCCTGCGCATGACAACGAGGAGTTTGGAAGTTCAAAGATGAAATAAGGAGTTAGGTCTGTTCATCAACGCAACTTCATAAAGGAAACAGCTCCAAGACCCAGGTATGAAAGTGGTTTCAATGGTTATTGTTATTCTTGTTCTAACTTTGGTCATAAAGCTATGGATTGTAGGTTCTATGGAAGGAGAAGGGCTGGAAGCCCCAATGACTCAGTTAGATGTTGGACATGCAATCAAGTCGGACATGTTGCTGCCACATGTCACACATTGAGATGCTACTCTTGCAGTGGGTTTGGACACAAAGCCCATGAATGTGCCATTCAAAGAAGTCAACCAAGAAGAAGTACTTCGTACATATCAGCAAGAAGATTTGAAGATCAGAAGACAAATGCTTACAGTCAAGGATATGCTCAGGCATGGAGAAATGAAGTGGATCAAAGAAGTATTGGAAGTTCCAACAACTCAGTTAGGTGTTGTTCATGCAACAAATTTGGGCACAAAGCACAAAACTGTTGGAATGATATGAGAAGGCTAACATATAGCTCAGCCAAGAAAACTAGCAAGGACTATGAAGGAACATATGCTCAAAGAACAGATGTCAAAAAGCAGGTATGGATGAGGAAGATTGAGTAGTTGTGGTTAGGAGAAGCTAATCAGAGCAGGGAGGATGGCTGCCATATGGCAAGCCAAGTGTAAGGTCTCTCAAAGACCTTGACACACCTTGAGTTCATGAGGCTGGAGAATAAACTCAAAGGAGAAAGGATGGTTACTCCAAGCATAGAGACAGGTCCTAGGATCGTGCATATTGACAGGGGGAGCAGTTAGCAGTGATCAGAGATTTCAGAGACAGGTATGTGCACACCCTTTGCCATTGATGCCAAAGGGGGAGAGATGAAGTCAAAGGGGGAGCATGCTCATAGGGGGAGCATGAGTTGTTGTCATCAATGACAAAGGGGGAGATTGTTGATGAAATTCTCATTGATGCCAACATGGTCTTGATGTCATTGATGCCACCACCTTGCTGAACATGTTGAAGAAGCCCAGCCGAGGTTGATGAAGTCCCACAAGTTGGTCATGAAGCCCCCACACACTTAGATGTGTCATTTGATGTTTTTGGAGCCCCACTGCTTGCACTTGATGTAGATCTTGATGAAATTGAATTGCAATGTGAAGAAGCCACAGCTAGACTAGACTGAGGAAGAGTATATGTAAAAAAAAAATTTGTTGACTGAAGAAATTTTTGATGGAGTTTTGAGGCAAAAACAGTGAACTGGCCAGTATGACACTTACCAGCAGGAATTGGTGACCGAGTTTCAGAAGGCACCAAATAAGGAATCAAAGGAACAGATTGTTGCACATTTGGCTAAATTTGCTTATGATCCCTACAACTATAATTCTTTCCGCAAGCTAAATATCTTGGATCTATTCCTCGACTGCATAATAGAGTCAAATGAAAAGCTGGTTGAATTCGGAGCTACTGGCATATGTAACTGTTGACCTGACCCAGCAAATGCTGCAATTATTGCTAAAAATGGCGGTATCAGTCTTGTGATTTCTCTCAACAATTGCGGCTCTCTATTACCTTTGTACTCCATCAACAAAGGCAGAGATCTTAACTACAGAAGTTATTGAAGCTATTGGAACCAACCACTGAAGAAATCGTGCTACTGTTGCTGGTGGGTAAAGACTGGGTTATTACAACAATCAATAATGGTTCTATGCCCAAAAGCAAGCTGAAGTCGTGGAAGTTTTGCAAAGGTCAGCTCCTTTCAACATTAAAAAAAATTCAAATCTTTTAGTATGTCGGCCTCATTATAAACTCATGTCGGCTCCATTTGAAAAATCATGAAAATTATATGAAGTCGGCCCCAATTTTTTTAAAGAAAAATAATAGTAGGTCGGCCCCAAAAATTTTGTGAAAATTAGTATAAATACTCCTTCAAGCATTCATTTTGGCAAGGAGAAATTCGCTGAGCTCTGAGGAAATTTCGGGGGTTACTGAGGCAGATTTTCACAGGTACAGAGAGGCAGAATTTTGACAGTAATTTTTTTTTGTTTTTTCATGGGCAACTAAGGAAATTTTTGGAGCAGCAGTTCCAAATTTGTAGCAGCAGTATCTTCTGTTTTCCTTTGGTATTTTAAGGCAGTTTTGCAACAGCTGAAAGAAGGTTTCTTTATTTGATGAAGTTTTGCATACAAACAGACCCAAGTTATGTAGACTGAGGCCGATTTAGTGGAAGTTTCAGGCACAAGAGGGCCGTGGGAATTCTTCCTTTGTTTCTGATGTTAAAGAACTTTCTCATCATTGCAAGCTGTCATCTACAGGAGTAGAACCAGGTTTGAGTTGAGTTTTCTATGTTATGCATATGGGATGTTCATTTACTGTTATAACAGCTGAATAATGATGCCACCTACAGCAATCTTTTTATCCTGAAAGCTGTGCATATTTGTCCACAATGGGTCCAAAGTTTGAAGATCAACATCAGTGGTTTTTGTCAGTAAGTTATTCCATATTTTGGAATTTATATTAAGATTGGCACGCAAAATTTAAACTCCACATAAATCCCTAGCCAACACTCATAACAACAGTAAGCTAAGATCAGTCCTTGGTTGCACAATAAGCTACAGCAGTTGTGTATGAGGTGTTTGACAAAATACCAAGCCAAGCATCATATTCATATTCATTTTTTTGAGTTATTAAGCTCCAGCACTGTTGCTGCAGCATTAAGCGTGTGTTCAAGCTAATACACAGTCCAGCATGAAGATGATTATCATACAGTTGTGAAGTAAAGATGAAAGGTATGTAATGGTATTTGTCCTATGATGATGCGTGATGTTTAAAATGGTGTGTAGTGTCTTGAATCTCTGGGGATTGTTGGATTAGTTTCTGTGGTTTCTACATTTCGATTGTTGCTTCCCAAATAAGCAGTGGTCTCCTTAGCCTCTGCCTGAAGTTGTGTACATTGATCTTGATCATTAGCTAGCAGTATTTGGTGACTGTCCAGGCCAGCAGTCAAAATGAGGGTGTTCCAGACACTGGGAATGATTTAGTGGAATCTGGTGGAAGAAGCCTTGAAGGATCTAATATATAGATCTATCTATCCTTTTGTTTTTCAGCAGCAGGAGCATATTTGTTGATGAAATAACGATCAATAGCTTGGTAGAGTTTATTGCATGGTTGAGTGGCTAGCAATTATATGTGTAGATATTTACCAGGAAGGTCTCATTTTTCCTGTGAGGCAGCACACAGTTTTTATTGATTGTATTCCTAATTTACCAGTGTACCTAAGGATGAATCATGGGGATGTAACAAATTGTAAATGCTTCATTGTATAAGCTGTTTAGTCTCCTTTTTGCTCGCTGCAGTCTATGACATATAACAGTACATGCATTATATGTGAGAAGCAGGAACATTGTAATTTATATCAGTCATGTTGAACATTGAAGAGGCTTGATGTTTCTCCAATAAAGGATTATACATTGTGTGGTAAAAATACTACTCAACAGCAACAGAATTGACATAAGAAGTATACATGGATGAGCTGAGTGACAGGTATGTACAGTGAAGGTTTCTAGCTCAGAAATTGACCAGCAAAAGAGAATTTAGTTACAAAGAGAAGCTACAGCAATACAAGGTTTGAATGTGGTAAAAGCAGTAGAAGGTTTACACAGTCACAAGGTTTCCTTTGCAATGGAATGGCACTTCCACAGTGACCTTGTTAGCATATAGTAATATGATGATTGCACAGTAAAATGTTCAGCAATGGTCAGTGATGACTAATATACTCAGAGGTATACTATGATGCATTCCTATACTGTTAAAGTGAAGAGCTGAGAATGTTAACCTTCAACAGATTGAAGATAAGACATTTGACAGTGACAAGTGAATGGCTTCAAGCAGAAGTTAATGACAGAGAACAATTACTGCAGTGTTGAAGGCAAGGTTGAGGACAGATTGATGACCAACAAAGATACTGAGCAGCACTGACAAACAGATGATCAGCAGACATGTTGACTGACAATGATGAAGAAATTGACTAGGTAGTTTCCAGAGAATGACCAGCAGAGATTGACCAGAGATCTAAGAGCAGCAGTGAAGAGTGATGACCAAAGATTAAGAAGTGCTGACCAGCAGTTGTAATGATAAGTTGTATTACAGTAGAATAGATGTGATGAGCAGTGTTGATGATATGACAGAGATGTCATGTGTATGATAACAGTATGCTTTAACTGTAAAAGCAAGCTTGTCTTGCTTCTGAGGTTAGGATACCTCAAACCCTTCTTAGCAGGGTCTAAGAAAACTAGGCAGGGTCCTGGATCCAGAGTAGGTGCTCTATGTATCAATAGGTGCTGATTTCGCCTAACGGTTGTAGCTGGACCCAAATAATATAAAAAGATTACATATTTATATAGTGTGGTGTTCTTCTGTGTTATGGTGCTTTATGAATGAAATGGTTATGTTATGTAAATGATGTTTATGAAATGATTATGGTTGATTTGATGAATTGGTAGCTTCAAGGAGATTCAATGGAGTTATAATATATAGGTACAACTACAACAGCTCATGGACACTTCAGGATTCATCTCATTCCCCCTCCCATCTCACATTCTTTCACTATATTTCAGCCCGGTGGGGTGAGGTGCACCTGGTGAGCCATTTATCTTTTTGAGGGAGCTCCTCTTGATCCATAATTTTGTATTCTAATGTAAATACCCTATTCTCTCTCTGTTAAAAAAGTTATCAGGTCGAAATTCCAAGAGATTTTATGTATTATTGATCAGTAATAAAGGAACAGTGCCATTTCCCACTTCTTTGTTGCAAACTCTTATAATATTGGTAGATTTGAATGGCTGTGTAAACTATTGATTATTCATGCATGAATGGACTATCACTGAAGCATATTTGAGGTTTCATATTCATTAACTGAGAGTTTGTGGCCATTGGGTCGAATTCCATAACCATTGGATTAAATTGCATCTCATTTCCCCAAGGGTTCAAAACAAGTTTTATATATCTGATTGAAGGAAATGATAATAACCCTAGGAGTTTGATTGGTTCAGCATATGAGTCCCTGTTGATGTCCTATACACATCACCTACCTCAATTTGAGAATTCGAGTGGCTTTCTATACATGTTGGAGGCCATTCCGACAATTACCCTGGGGGGATTTGAGCCCCAAAATTGGTAATAAAATTATCTATCTTGTTCAAAATTTAGTACAAACTTGAAGAAGTGATTGGAGGGCCATAATACATCCCTGAACATAATAATTAAGTTATTATATCATTCATACGCCTTCTCTGAATATTTGGAAGCAATTGGGCCAATTTGGAGACCAAGACACTAAGACTAGTCAAGAGCAAAAATTGTGAAAAATTGGAAAATTGGGCGTTTTAGTAAAAATTTAAAAAAAGGACATTACAGTTTGGTGGTGCATGGTTGTCACCTTTCAATTTCTAGACAAAAAGTGCAGATATGTTTTATCATTAAGCCTAACCCTTGTATGGTTATGAGTATGAATTGAGTTTTCATTTATGTTAATTTGAATAGCATTATGCGTTAATTGGTCAATGAAAGGTTGAATAAAAATTACATAGTATTATTGAATCTCTAACTAGCTATGTAAATTGTTATCATGTGGCAATTCAATGCTATTTAAAATAGTTGTAATGGTTAACAATGTGAATGGTAAATGTAATCGAAAAGGAAAACATTCAAAATTATCAAACAAAGAATTAAAACCCTAGTCACACGACGGTATATAGTTACAAGATTAGAAACTAACAAGAAGTACAATTTAGAATAAAACTATGGCGAAATAAAAAGGCGGGAAAACCCTCAATTACATTCACTATTTTGAACCGAAATATTAGGGTTAATCTCCCTCTTTAGCAAATTAACTATACAATAGCATACTATAATCACCACCAGCCAAGATACCACTTACAGTTAAGTCGTAGGATAAAATGAGCAATAGAAATGTAATTATATCATTGAAAGAGGACTTACTGATACAAAACAAAACCCTTTCTTTTGAATACTAAAACCTGGGTAGAATTGTTCAGACGTTTAACAAACCATCGTAATCTTCCCAGGAACGCAGACATTGTTACAAAAATAAACTATGTAACCTTCGCAAGCAAGCCGTGAACATAGAAATAAAAGCCTTCAATTGTAAGCGGCAAGACCGAAAGTGAGTGTATAATTTTAATCATAGCAGGTCGTGAAGATAAGGACCACATTAAGAAGACGGTGGATTTACGTTGTTTAATATACGCCCAATAGGAACAACCAAAGTTTAACCGATAACAAAATATTTGTCCAAAATTTGATTGATTGTCTCAATGACAGGTTTATAAATTTTCCGCAACAAAACTATTTAGTCCTCGTTCATATTTTGGAGAAGATGATGAAATAGATTCTGAAACAAAATGATGGTTGGGACGCTTATGTGTAATTTTTTTATAGTGGAGACACACCAATAATTGATACAGAAAAAGATGAAGGTGAAATGAAAAGTTTTACTATTACTCTGCATTGTGCATATCCAAAGAAAAACATAATTGGAGCATCGGAGCAATGTGGAGGAGAACCTGAGTGGTGTGAATTGTGTCCAAATTTAATGAAATTGTGCAAATTGTTCTTACTTTTATGCTAGCATTGTTAGTTGTGAAATAGGTTTCTCTAGGTTGAACCACATAAAAAATGATGATAGATCTAGCCTTTGTCTAGAAACACTAGACATGTCAATGATTTTATCTCTATCAGCACCTTAAAACTTACATGAGGTAGATTGGAATGCAATTTATAAAACTTAGATAGGAATGAAGATGCAAAGATCTCTTTCATTGGGTGAAAGAAATTAATGTCATAATGTTTTATTCCAATTTTGCAATGTTCAACATCTTAAATAATATTTTTAAAGAACTATTCTATGTTATTAAAGTTGTATCATGATTTATTATATGGAAAAGAGAGTACATATTTTGATTATTATAAGTTTAAAGATTTTTTTTCAATTAATATTATTTGGTTATGAGATTTTAATTCATTTTTTATTTTCCTATAAAAATAATAATTTTTTTTAGATTGTCCTTAAAGAAGGGTTATTAATATGTTAACCCTTCATATTGAAATATAACCTTTCCCTTCAAATTTGTTCCCTCTTTAATGCACAATGCTCACCACGTGGAACCCTCTTCAATGTAGGTTTCAATGGCATGACGCCACCATATCCTAGCCAATGACAGATTTCATATATATATATATATATAAACTCCCACAAAAATTAAAATAAAAAAAATACTACACCTTACACACATGAAAAATAATGCAACTCAACTAAATATTAGCATAGATTAGCATAGATCCATTTTAAAAGGGGATCTACTCAACTTCTAGAGAGATCAAATTTCTCTAGATGCAAACCCCATTTTAAAGAGAAAATGTTGAGAAAATGTGTAATGCAATGTTTAAGGTTCTAATTTATGTGTAGTTTTATATTTATGCAATTTTAAATATTTTAAATCTTACATATATTATTTTTTTATAATCTTTTTATAAAAAACACCTATCAACTCTAGAATAAGTATGAAAAAATTATACATTCTTTATCATATACCATTTTAATTATTAAAATAAATATTATATACATCTTTACATTCCATAGCAATTTAAAACTGCCCATTAAAATGTGTTATTTAAACAAAACATCATCCACTTAACCAAAATCACTGAAATTGAGATATACAATCTTGAAGTATTCATTTTTTAACTGAAACATCCACTTAACTGAATTTTTTGAAATTGAGATATACAATTAAATTTTCGCTTAAGTAAACATCAACTACATAACTTGTCATCTTATATGCCCATGCATTTGCTGCATACTGTCTGGATGCCAATGACCTTAATAATCACAGAATTGTTGTTCTACAGGGATGGAAATTGAACTTCCGGTTAGGAGTAAGCTAGCTATGGAGCAATCCTCCCTCATCGGACGGAGGAGGAGCAAAGTTAACGTTAACTTTGCTCCTCCTCCGTCAGATGAGGGAGGATTACTCCATAGCTAGCTCACTCCGTTTGGGTTATGTGTCTGCCAAAACTTGTCATTTATCCTACTCTGACAAATACCATCCAGTCCACCATAGAATCATTGTTAAAATTGTATCGGCCCAAGATATGTGGAGCAATTTCAGGAGAACCGCCCATTCAGATGTACTACTTGGTCGCTGCGGTAGCTGAACAATAAAGTGATCGATACATCTCATAGGACGGTTCATATTCTGAAAGGTCACAGACTCGTGCTTTCCTGACAACATTGCGATCATATATTTAATAATCAGCTGGATGTAGCTGGGGGCGATCAATATTTAGACTCAGCATGCCAATTAATGTGCAGGCCAATTGTGCCATTCGAATCCGTCCATTAATGCGACAGGCCAATTGTGACATGGGAATAGCCAGTACTCCGCCAACTAATGCGGCAGGCAAATTGTGCCATTGGAATCCCCAGTACTGGCAGGCCAACTGTGTCAGTACTGGCCATTACTCGCCATTAGATGATTTAGTCAAAGACAACATCAATGGTTTCGTCGCAGATTTGCAGGCACTCGAAGAGTTTTTAATGGATGCAGAACTGCAAGATGATAATAACAATTCTGAGGGATGTCCAATTTAGAGTCCATGGAGAGATGCCATGATCCATCGTCTTCCAATGCCAATACACTGTACAGACACCGTCATTATTGAGAATCTTGCTGCAAGCGGGGATCACCAGTGGTTTCTAACTGTGTTGCCAAATTCACAAACAACAGCAGCAAATCAATAGATATAGATGATATGGAATACAAAGGATCGAGGCTTCTACATTTCTTTGACAGTATGGGGAGAGGCAATGTAGCAGAAACCACAAGATCTAGTGGAGGTCCTACCCACTCTCAACGAGCCGTGGCCGCAACCTGAAGGTATGCTCTGGCCTATGGGAGAAACAGAAATAAGACCTCGCAACGCGCAGGGTATACTCTCTCCATGGACGTGGAGCTTGTGGCAGAAACGACCCTGGCAACCTGCAAGGTTTACTATCTACATGGTAAGTCCTGTGGCCGAACAAACGAGAAACGAGACCTGGAAATCTGCATGGGTATGTTCTTTCTCCATGAAGAGAGCAAACCCTACAGGTTAGGAGGATTCGTTTCTGCTAACAACTTGGATGGGCATGCTCCCATGCTCTCTCCACCATGGGGAGAGAAAAGGTTCCACCGTGGAGAGAGTGGGTATCACCTCAATGAGATCTTGTGCTTCCTGCAACATTGCTTCTGCGCATGCTGTCAAGAAATGTAGGAGCCTCAATCCTTTGTATTCCATACCCTCGTCGAAATCTACTGATCTGCTGTTGTGTGTGACTTTGGCAGCACAGTTAAAATGAGCTGATCCCCGCAGCAGTAGATGCTCAATAATGACTGGTTCTATACAGTCTATTGGGCATTGTAAGACGATGCCACCTCTCCCAATTAGACTGATATTACATCCTCCTCGATATTATTATTGTTATCTTGCATGCAACACACGTTGCAGCCGCCAGTAAAGCGACGGGTTTAATGGCTGCTTTGCCGGAAGTCAATTAGAGGTAGAATGGCCATCCTGTGCGTGTGGTTAATTCCTTCCAAGGCTGCGACCTTGGAGGTAATCTAGTACGTGAATATGAAGAAGAAACCCAGCCGTATCTTCCTGATAATGTATTTGTTGGCTTTTATTGCGGGCTTGAAGCCACAGGCGTTGTTTTTTAAAGGAAGGGACCCTTTAACCAATGCTGGGCTTGAAAGTTTAGTTATAAATGGTGAAGTGCTCTTGCTTTGAAATTTGATGCTAGTTATAAATGGTTATAGCTGCTCTTGCTTTGGAAAATGATGGTAGTTAAAAGTGGCTGACTACTGTTCTGATTCAAAGGAGAATATTATTATTAACTTGTTATAAATTTGGTTGAAGCCATAGATTCTGATTATAATTTGTATGGGAACATAAATTTACAATCATGCTTGCATAAGCCATGATTGATGCAAAAAATTTAACGCTGGCATAAACCATGAATAAATGAAGTCCGAATTTGTTTTTCTAATGAAGGTGAAATTGTTCTTTATTACTACTGGAAAGTAGATACTGTGATGCAGATAGCATCGTGTATATATGCTTATTAATTTCCATAGCCATGGTTGAATATGGATTAAACATTCTCTCTATTTCTTTTAGGCCAGAATTGGAATACAGTGGCTTTGAGTAGAGACCTCACTAGTAAAGGGGTCTCATGGTTAAGTTTGTTAAAATCTTTCTTGAATGGTGTAAGTAGAAGAGGAAGTATATGTGGAGTAGCCGCTCGGCTTTGAGATACATGATGACTTTTTACATTGCAGTTCAAACCAGAGCTTAGTCCTCAAGTTTATAAATAAATCATGATGACATAATGTATGATATAGGTAAGCCATGGTTAACATAGGAGCATATACTAAGTTGTATGATTTTCCCCTTTGAATATAATGCCAAAGGAGTTAAATTTGACTTGGCATCTCTTAGGGTGAATGCCAAACATAAAATTGTGTTCATATTTGCATTGAAAATTATTAAGTTTCATTTTTGTTATTTAGATATGAAAAATAATGGTATTAAATTAAAGTTGTTTATATTATTTAAATGTGTTATTACACGTGTTTATGGACAACTAGTATGGTAAATTGATTGAGTAAGAGAGTGTTATTCCTAAAATTTTACATTTCATTAATAATGTATCATAAATAATAGTGTACCCTATTCATAAGTCCAAATAATTCAAATTAAGTTTACTCTTTAATCTATCCATAGCAAACATATGATTGCCTAGTCATTTTATTTAAATTAATTAATTTAGACAATCATTTTAATTAAATATAAAAATTAATTAATTTATAGTACATGAACAGAAAACAAGTTTATGATTAGTTTATCATCATAACAATCCTATGTGATTCAATTAGAGACCCTTTTGGTCGAATGACATTGTGAAAATAACTTGGAGTTCTTATCCTTTATATGTTAATATTCTTGAATCTCTTGTCTTGAATGTAATAATGACTTTGAAGACCTTAAAATAGCTTGGGTTTTTGGTAAAGCCATTGAATGATTAAACAACATGTCTAAAGCTTATTTAGCGGTAAGAGATTTTGGTATTTAAATTATTTGAATTTGATACTTAAAAAAGTTTGTGATATGTATGAGATGAGGGTTATGTGTAGTGGAATTAATAATGAAATTAAAACTGGGTAAGAGATCTTGGTATTTAAATTATTTGAATTTCATACTTATAAAAGTTTGTGATAAATATGAGAGGATGGTTATGTGGAATTAATAATGAAATTAAACTAAATATTTGTAGGGAAAAAGTTATGGTTGTCTTTTCCTTTGTTTGTATTGTATTGAAATTTAGTGACTCCAACTTACAATTATTGCAAGATCTTAATTAAGCTCGAGTGTTTTATATGTTACATCAATCATTCTTATAACTTTAAAAATTGATGGTGTAATTCACTTACTTTTAAATAGAAATGGTTATGCTCAATATTGAAGTCTAAAACAAAACAATATTGTTTGATACAAATTATGTCTTAGAAACTAACTATTAGCGAGACGGACTTTTAGTTCCAATTGAGCATCACATATGACTCAAGAAATCTATTTGGACATGGCCATCAACTACAAGAATCTCAAACTACACTAATTAACCAACATGTCATAACCGAACCTAATTCAAAGACCTTTGAGTGAGAGGAATGCCAATGCCTGTTTCACCATCAGCATTATTTCACTCTTTCTATCAACCCATAGAATTTTTGTGTCGTTGCCTCCTTCAAGCCAACTATACTTGAATAGATGACTACCCAATGTGAGATCATGATGTCATCCATTTAGGCCAACACTTGATATTACATGAAGATTGTAATGAACCAAATAAATAATAAATAAACATTAATAAATATTAACAATAATGATAAATTAATTAAATAATTTTGAAATGAAAAATACAAATGACGAGGCACCTTATGAAAGATGGTGTCTCATCACCAAGGCAGCCCGTGCATGGTTATTTATGAAAAAATAATTCTCTCATTGTAAATCATCACTTATCTTATCAATAATATAATATATTATTTTTCCCTTTCATGGAGTATCTGTGTTATTTGCACTGAGTATCTTTGTAAGAATGATTTTGTTGTTTTTGAAATGATTTTTTCGTTTCATTGGTATCGGAGCTCCTTCTTAGGAATTCGGATGATACTTTCTTTTTGTCTAATATAATAACATGTCAATAAAAGAACATAAGAGATGTTAATAGGTATAGTAAGAATATGCATAGAATGTAAAATGCATTAATGACATATAGACTAACAAATTTAAAACATAATGAAGAATAATTAGTGTACAGGAAATTTAGCCGTAGTAGCTACATTGACGATAACGACACTTATCAAGTTATAAAACCAAGTCGATAAGCAACATAACAACTAGCAGCAAGTCCTCTAGGATCAAGACGGTCAGCACAATTTACACCAAATCCCATCGCAAAGTAATGAACTACATAAGTAAATAAAAGAGGTGCCTTAGTTCAATTGAACTAAGTAAGCCTGCGTAACCAAGTAATACTTTACCTCTCAAACCGTCATGGGAGAACAAGTCCCGCCACTCTGCCCACTTTGTTTCCACAAAAAAAGTTAAGTTAAGACTCCATATTTAACAAGTGCGAAGATTCAGAAAGGACGAAGCACATAAATTCAATGACGACACATAAGCGATGCAAGTGTAAACATAATACTAAGTAGTAAACAACTATACAAACATCATAAGTAAAATACATGAAAAGTAACGACTGAAATATAAACGACAGAACGTAAGAATAGCTTACAACTAAACAGAGGTACATAAAGTGTACGATAGAGTTTCGTAAGTAAATAATGTTCCGTCTAGGTAGTTTTTACTAGCCCATAATTTATTTTTTTTGTTGTTGCAATTTTTGGGGACATTACACACACACACACATGTAAGGACTGATTACGATCGAACAACCTAATACACAAGGACTTTTACATTCCAGGTCAACCTCAAGGACTTATTACATCTATACAACCTGCGTCTAGGATATTTTCCATTCAAAGAACCTTCGGGGATTATTACATCCGAGTAACCTACATACCACACTAGGGCTCCGTTTTACACTTGGACAACCCACATGACTTATTACATCCAAACAACCTGTGTACCATTCTAGGGCTCATATTTACATTCTGATAACCTGTCTCAGGACTGATTACATCCAAATAACCTATGTACCACGCCATGGCTCATATTTACATTCAGATAACTTTTCTTAGGATTGATTACGTCTGAGTAACTTGCATATCACACTAGGACTCGTATTTACACTCAGACAGTCTATAGGATTGATTACATCCGAGCAACCTGCTACACCAAGGTATTTTCCGCTCAGACAACCTGTCTCATTTCCCATGTGATATATCATGCATCTATGTGTACTAGTCTCTTTTTATTTCTAGCATGGAATCACATCAGGACTTATTACAACCAAGGATAACCTAGAGCTTCGTGAGGACTTATGACATCCGATGAAAACCTACATGGCTGATTACATCCGACCAAAGTACGACCTTCACTAGGACTTTACGCTCTGACAACCTGTCTCACGAGCTATGCTAGAACTCATCACTCGCTCTTTCGAAGGGTCACATTTTGGATCACACCAAGTCTTTCTTTGAAGTACTCAAACTTCACTCTAGCTAAAGGCTTGGTCAACACATCGGCTATCTACTCACTCGTTGCCACATATTGGAGCTTCACCACTCCTCTCTGCATCATACAAAGATGTAAGTCAGATCAAACAAATCATATAGTAGCTTTTGAAACCATTCTACCTCACAAATAGCCGAGCAAGTGGCAACATATTCTTCCTCATCTGTACTCAGCGCCATGTAGGATTGCTTCCTGCTAAACCAGGAGATCATCCCAGATCCCAAACTGAAGCAGTAACTTGAAGTGCTCTTCTTATCAGTGGTTCTACCTGCCTAATACAAATCAGCATAACCATGTAGTTTAATCTTCTAATTCACATCATAATTGAGCCCATACTTAATTGTACCCTTCAGGTATCTCAATACATGCTTTGCAACAATGAGGTGAAAATGTCTCAGATCCATCAGGAACTGGCTCAGTCTGTTCACAACAAAGCATATATCTGGTATCGTTTTCGTTAGACACATCAATGAACCAATCATATGACGATACATCGTGGCATCAATCGACTATGTTGAAGCATCACACAGAAGCATCAAGTTTGATTCCATAGGTGTGTCCATTTCCTTGCGGTCCAGCATTCTGAGTCTCTTCAGAATATCCATTGTGTACTTTCCTTGACCAAGGAAAATTCCATCTGCATTTTGCCACACCTCCATGCCTAAGAAGTAGTGCATCATCCCTAGGTATTTCATCTCGAACTCCGTAGCAAGTATTATCTTTCCTCTCCTAGGTCTTTCATCAACATATAGCAAAAGCATCACTGGTCTTTCACCTTCAACCTTGAAGTAAAGGTTGGAATATTCTTTACTCTCAGTAAAGCCTAGGCTCATCAGTAAGCTACCCATCCTATCATACTATGTAAATATTCTCGAATTCAGAGGTCTTTTGTAGTCACTCCCTCTGAATCAAAGCATCATCCTCCCTCTGCATTTGTACTCTATGTATTGAAACATTATGTACTAGAGGGACAGGTATATTCCTCTGCTACTGATCTTTTATGTATCCAACTCAGGTCACTGGATACCAAGATCCTCTATCTTGAACTTTGTTGAAAAGTTCCTCTTGCATCCATCTGTGAGCTTGTCGTCCTCTATAGGATTTCATCTTCAACCTTGTAGCAAAGTTTAAGATCTTCATCACTCTTAGTGATATTCAAGATCCTCATGTAACTATATGTGCTATCCCATGGGTGCCTTCTGATCTTGTACAAGGCCTTCTTAAATTTGCACACATGAGTCTTCTAGTCACGTGTCTCGAGTCCCAGTGGTTGTTCTATGTACACTTCCTCCTCAACTACACCATTCAAGAATGTTTTCTTGACGTCCAGCCGGTGTATCTCCCATCTCATAACTGCAACCAATGCAAGTATAGATCTAATGGAAGTGTACCTCGCTACTGGTGCAAATATATCCTTATAGTTTGTTCCTTATTTCTGTGAGAAGCCTCGATGACGCCATCTGCTGCATGATTGATCTTGTAGATTCACATGGAATACATTACAGACTTCCCTTCAAGTCTCGAAACTGCACCCTTTACATCATTCTTCTTGATCAACTGGAACTATTTGATCATAGTCTCCTTCCATTTCTTCTTGTCTACCTCTTCATAGATGGAAGGATCTACAACAATGATGTCACTCAACTTGTGCCACATAACTGGAGTGTGTCCAAGGCCTCTTACTTTGGAAGTCTCATCATACTATTCTTCATCTTGGATGAGTTCTCTTTCCCAATATGGTATTCATCTATAAAGGTGGATCTACCGTTCTCTTTATATTCTTCTCAATCTCTTTCTTCCGCCATGGTGTCTCTAACCTGTGGATATTTAGGTTCCTCTTCTGAATTGTCGTCACGTATTCTTTAGAACGATCTACAAGTCAAGTTCAATTGCAGGATTAGAATCATTTCATTATTTTCAAAACCTATTAATCTAATGCATTAATATATATGTCACATAGTCATGCAACTATCTTATCCAATGCTACAACATTCATCCATGTCATGTATACATATGATAACTTTCTAGATTCCTTCCATCTCTCCCAGTTATGTCATCAAGGAGGTTTCAATCTAGATAAGTAGAAATGGAATGTTGTACAACACCATAGGATACTTTCCCATCACATGTAAGTCAGTAGTATAAGTGCAATCACTCATACATGAATAATACATCAACTAAATATAAACATGTGCATTACCAAACAATATCATTTAAGTAGGTAGATATACAAGATTAAATGACAATTGAACACTTATCTTTCTTTGTTTGGTGGGTGGACTCTCTCTTGATCCTTATGTATGGAGTCTTTGATAGTGTGTTCATTCACAACTACATTCCTCCTTATCCAAGTACTAATATGGATAAGAGTATGATCTTCATCTTCACCAGTAGAATTCATATTCCTCGTCACTTGAGGAATCTTCCTTTTCTTCTTTGAATTCTTGTTGAAGGAGCCTATGTCTCTTGGACAGTTTCTTGAGTGGTGTCCCTTCTCACCACGAGTGTAGAATCTAATGTTGTAAATATATCTTCCAAATTGTCGTCTTCTATTGTGATGAAGGTCCTCCTTCTTTCTATGATTTCTTCTAGTGTGAACTATGGGAGCTTGATCTTCAGTTGCTCCCATCTTCGTCTCTTTTGTTATGAGTTGAGATTCTTCTTGTGTGCATTCTTCCCATAGTTTGTTGAAGGATATCAAATTCCTTCTTGCACACATTCCTTGAATGAATTAATCCCATGATCTTGGGATTCCATTCAAGGTGATCATAAAAATCTATCCTTCTTCTGCATTCTCTTCGACTGCTTCAAGTTGTTCCTTGATTTGAGAAACCCTTGTGAAGTAGGACTGCATGATATCTGAGTTATGTATCTTCAAATTCTTTAATTGGTTCCTCAATGTCATCTTCCAATAAATTTATTTCCTTCGAAAATATTCATCAAAGCATTGAACACTTCCTTTGGTGTCTTCAAGGATGACACTTGTGGGATGATATGATCCTTAATATAATCTGCAATGATTCTCTTGACCTTAACCAAGTTCTTCTTATGAGTAGCCTTAACCTCATCTCCCTATGGAACTAGAACTTCCTTATTGATCCAATTCATTTTCTTCAAGGATTAGGGAGATCTTATATTCCATGCTCATAAGTTGTCATCTCACCCAAGCTTATCATCAATCTAGGTGTGATTAGTATTTTTGAAATGAGAACCTCAAATCATAAATATAAAAGATTTAGATATTACTGATTTGAGGTGTTCGACCTGGTTCCAGAAACGACTGGTATAGGGTTTTTCAGAGAAACCCAAATTTTCCAAACTTGAAATTTCAAGCTTCTAATTGGACGGGAAGATGTGCCTCTTCAAGGTGAGCTGTCCAATGTACTCTTTTTTTGAAAACTGTGGTAGGAATTATTCAAAACATGATTCCTTAGTTCCTTCCTGTAGTGTCTCGCAATTAAAAATTGAAATTCCACATAATGAGAAAATTCTTCCATATAAATATGCACCCTCCTAAGGAGAATTTGATGGTCTTCCTTTTTCAACTGATCGATGGAGGGAAGTGCCCAGAATAGGAAGCCCTAGTTTCTTCAATTTGTTCTACAGAATTACTTGATCTTGTTTTTTTGTATATCCAAAGTTGTTGCTCCTAAATATCTTAAAATTCGTCCTGAGGTATCATGTTCTATCTTATTTCCAACCCCACAGGTTATAGCATAATTGGATTCACCAAGTGAGACTTACGATAAGTTTCCCAAGGTGAATGTTTTGAGCTGTTCAGCATAGATAACTTGTACGGACTTCCACGTGTCACTGTTTCACATTCGGGGTCTAAAAATCGGGCCAGGTAAACTAAATTCCATTCCTTATATGTAAAATCCTGATAAATTTGATTTGGAGCTTCCTAGCCTGAGATATAGCAATTCTCCATAGGTCACATGTTTATGATTGTATTCTGGAGGAGGATGGAACCCTAATTTGGAGGAATCATATATCCTAAAGTACAGAAAATATGTGGATGAAACTGATGCACAAGGTACATAAATATTTCATATTCATCTTGTAAAAGTTTCAGATCGTGAGCCTTCTCCAATCTCTACTTATAGTGAAAGTCTGAAGAATACTATATTTTGTCTTCTAGGGTTTTTAGGCATGAAACCCTAATCTTTAGTAGCTTCCATTTTAGCAGTATTTCAGTTGCACATTTCCTTCTTTCAGAGTGGATTTTATAGCATGTTAGTTTTTATAAGTTAATTTACTTAGGATATTTATTTGAAAGAATAACAAGTACAACAATACATCAAAGATACACAAGACACACAAGACACATATTTTTTCATTGGGGAAACCATAAAGGAGAAAACCCCGCAAACTTCCTCAGAATAGTCGTGCCACAAGGACAATATCACAAGATGAATAACCCAAGAACAAGATGTCTTCAACAACTCTCTATCTTCCTCCTCATTTTCCTCTCTCTCCTAATGCGCACATGAGAGAGTGAATTATTATGAGACAAATGAGGAGGGCACCTCCCTATTTATATTATTTCGTTGAGTAACTAACTCAACTAACTAGGTCGGATAGGTATCCTTTGGGGCTGACCTACAAAGAAATACACAAAGTACATTTTCCTTTATTTAACCTAGGGACTATTTCCCTGACTTACAATGGATGTTTTACCTCAGTGAATATAAAGAATGATGACATCTCGAAGGGTAGGAAACACATGTACGATGGGGGTACAACAATATACAATAGTAATATACATCAGAATATCTTCGAAATTTACAATTACATCAACACAAAACTGGGTCTTTAATATGCCTCAGGTTTTTTTACCAATAAATCAGAACTCCATTCAACCCCCTTCTTTATTCACTCCACGCACTACACTCTTCATAACTTCTCTCCCTCTACTCCATTGGTTGCACCAATATTCCTTGAGTCCCAATCCTATGCTCCCTCCTTCTCTCTTCACTCCATTCTACTCACACCCTCGTCGTCTCCGCGTCCAATCACTCTCCCCACTCCCATGCAGATCCCTCCACATCCACGTCCCACTGCTCATTTCCATTCATTCCCCACATGTGCCCCTTCCTTTCAGTTCCAACCACCCCATGCGTTCCACTGTCTAGTCGCCACTTGTAACCCATGCGAAATCCTCACCCCTCCTCCACATTTCTCTCAACCATCTCCCTACTGATCCAACCAGTAGTTGGTAGGTTGTCAAACTTCGACAAAGTATAGCACTTTGACTACTTCGACTACTTTGACTGGTTTGATAGGTTCCACATAGGATTTGACAAGTCTGAACCTCGACACAATTGACCTCTACAGGTTTTGCACAACTATTGAACATCGACAAAATGTCTCTTTCTTCCAGTGTTCTACGACGGTTGAAATTTTGAACCGTGTTGAGGCCTGAAAATTCGCAGGCAACAACAGAAAGGGATTCTCCCCAGTCAACGTTCCCAACTATCCCATGACTATTTGGTATGGGGAATCCATCTGGTTTGCTGTCCGGCTACCGTAGGTCAAAGTAACAAAAACAAAGGTTTTACCGGTTGCGGCCCGGTCCACCGTGTATATTTTTGTATTTTTTGACTTAAGTATGATATGCATATGCCTAATTAACTATGCAAGGTGATAAGGATGCAAGGAGTATTCACAATGTGATGCGCAATTTCTTACCTCTCGTCTTAGGCTCACAAGCATCTAAATCACATGTGCAGAAATAAAACTAACTATCTATCTATCTATCTATCCCCGGGGAGCAAACTTTAACTTATTTGTGATTAATGTGAATTGTGCATGTATCATAAATAGAAATTACAGATAGTTGATATTTATTCCTACAATACATGAATGATTAAAGATATTTCAACAATCAGTTAGCTAATTGTTTTATGAACAACATACATTACTCATGGTGGTAATTCCACAAAATAAACCAGAAATCATTTAAACAAGAACATAGGTTCTGATAGTTAGAACGATCTCATGGTTAATGGACAAAAAGCTGGAAAAACAAAATAGTTCATCTTTCATCCATCCATAGCATAACATTTGAAAATTCCACCCATCTTCCTCCAACAGGCAAACAATACTTCTTTATTGCAAAGAGAAATAGTTCTTCTTACAATATAGCTTTTCATGTCTAACTGGGAAAAAGCCCCTTTTCCCTCTTAGTCTATTACATTTATACAAAAGGGTGAGACGGTTGGGCTGCCCAAAGTAACCTTTGGGCTTCCCAACTCTTCGTTTCCCAACGCTTGACTTTTCTCAAATGTTTTTACAAAATGTTACACATTACAAAAGTGACCAATCCTTCATGAGGAGGGTCCCACTTGGGCATCTAGAAATTTTTTCCATGCCGAAGCTTCAGAGGCAATGCCCTCAAACGCACAAGGCTCTAAAAACTGAATATTGATATCAAACTTGGCAACCTGGTTCTTTATAGCCTCAATCCTGGCTACACTCAATCGAAGCTGATCCTCCAGAAGCTGCACGTCGATAGCTGAATGATCTACTTCGCTCTTCAAGATATGATCATTCAGGGCTTTAATCTGCTGTACTTTAGCTTCCTCCTCCTGGTATCTCTTCTGCAACAGCTCTACAAAGGCGCTGTGATCCGGGAAAACCTCAAGCCTCTGCTCAGCCTCTATCTGGCACCGGTTGTAGGTAATGAGAAGCCTTCTGAAAAATTCGGTGCATGCTCCTTTCGTCTTCTTAACTGCTTTTTTTGAAATCCTCCACGGTATTTATAGCGAATTCCAGGAAGTCATAATCCCTCTTGAGGGCCTGTGTATCCTTTGATGGCAGTTCTACTGGAGTTTCTTCATTGTTTTCTAGCCTTGCCATTCTTGCAGTCAGGACTTCGAGGATGTCCTGAGATCGATCTACAAAGTAAGAAGAGGTCTCCAAAATTTCCTCCAATCGGCTATCTATCTGCAGTACTCTGCACCTCTCTCCTTCTATAGCAGTTTGTAGCTATAGCATTTTAGCCTTCTGGGCCAAGGCATGCTCTTTGAATGGTTGAAGGTTAACTCACTGCTCCCTTGCTTCCTCCAGAGCAGTTGTTAGAGAGGAAATCTGCTCTTGATGTTTCTTTTCCTGTTCTTGGGTGTGCAGCTCATTGGCCTCCAAGAGGATCTTTTGCTGCTCTTCTAGCTCTTCTACCTTTCCCAGCAGCTGTTCCTTTTCACTCTTTAGCTCTTGACATTCTTTCTGCACTTTCTCCAGCGCAGTTTCACTAGCTTGTTTTTCTGCCTGGAGGAGCTGCAACTCAGCCTTAGAAGACTTCATTTCCATCTGCATGTCTTCATACTTCTGCTTCAGCCTATTGCCTTCCTCTCTCTCTTTCCTAAAGGTTTCTTTCAATTGAGCAGAGGATTTCTTAGATAGCTCCAAGTTTGTCATGATCCTACCCACATTATCCTCTGAAGCTTGAATCAGTGCTGCTCCAGCTCTAATGGTGAATCTTGGATCTTGGTCCGTTCCCAACATAACAGGCGTATCCGATATCATTATTTCTGGTAGATCTCCCGTTTCAATTTTCCTTTCTGTTCTCTTCACTATCCTCTTTGTTTCCCTGTCGTAGAAAACAGTATTGAAATCAGGGATTTCTTCTCCTTTTCTCTGCACAAAAGGGACTAGCTTGAGAGTGGGGACCATGGGTGTGCTGGCAGCAGGTACTTGTGGGTCCTAAACCTCGGGTTTCTCCACGTCTTGGGTCTGTCCTACAGCTGTTTCAGAAGCTGACTACTCTGTCTGTGTCAGTTTTAGCCTTTCAGCTTCTTGCTTTTGGAGCTCCTCATCCAGCTTATTTTTCTTTTCTTCTTCTTCTTTCTTTGCATCTTCTTCCGCCTTCCTAGCTGCCTCTTATGCAACTTTCCTTTTTTCTTCTTCTTCTGTGTGTAGCCCACCTTGCAGCTTCTTGTGCCAACCTCTAGGCTTCCTCATTTCTTCTCTTTGCTTCTTCCTTGGCCTTTGCCTGTTCATCTCCCTTCCCACCTTTGGTGGTGATCTTCTTCTTGAACCTTCTTCTCAAGGCTGTCATGTTTACTGCATTTCAGAAGATGGATTCTTCCCGATCCCAATGGTGGGCATACTCAAAATGCACGTTGTTTGTTTTGCAATGTTTAGCTACTTTAATGTGAGTATCATTTCTATGGAAGGGCATCTCTCCAAATTGGAACTTTTCCAGCTCTTCTACAAATTCATCAGCCTTTTTCACTCTGGTAAACTTGTGGCTTCCTAACCTGAAGGGAAAAGGAGGATAGGCGGTCTTCTTGTGCTCAAACAAAAAGTTGCCTATTCCATCCAGGAACACTTGTCTAACTGCTTCCTTGTGAATAATGTAATCAGTTGCGTATTTGGGCAGCAGGGAAGGTGCTCTCGAACCTCCAAACATTCTGAAGTATAGGCCATTTTCAGTCAAATAGTAGTCTGCATACTCCTCTATTACTTGCAGTGCCTCCTCTGACATACAATCACACTCCTTCAGGAAAATGAGTGTGTATAAGGGCATGATGAAGTGTTCACATACTTCTTGATAATGGTTGTGATATTTGTGTGCCCACAGCGGTTTATAGGCAGCATAGACATGCATTCTTTCCCTATCCCAGATGCACCTGAGTCTGGGGAAAGGCTGATTACACAATATACAGTCTACTAGTATGGAACTCATATAGAATTCATACCTCTTTTGGGCCACTCCTCCCAAAGTTGAAGCCAAGCAAGCTGAAAGACTATTTGATACAAGGCTGGCCCAGTTGAAAATTGTCCCCTGGGTTGCAACATGAAAAATGATGGGTATCCACTCTAACCTGAAGAACCTACCATGTGCTCTTCCAAAAATCCTGTTTAGCATTAAAGATATGAACCTATAGGGGGCCCTTAAGCTTGCTGTATCGTAATCACCCATCGGTCTATATCTGTAATGTTTTCCCTGCAACAACATCTTCTTAAGAGTCTCTACCAGGTCCATTCTAATGTTGTTCAACCAATCATCAGATAAAAATACTTGGGCTTCTGGCAGGTGGTAAGCTAACGCTACATATCCAGGGCTATATGCAACATAGCACTGTCTTTCAACATTTTCCAGAATCATTGTTGTGACATCTGCCCGGGGCAGAATCCAACCGATTACTTCAAAGCATGGGAACAACTCTGGTCTGGTGGCGATCTTCATCAGTGAAGATCTTTCTATGTTGGCATATATGGACTCTTCTTCTAAGCCCATGTCAGGAACCTCTCTGCGTGTGATCAGTCTATATATTCCCCCCCACTGGTATTCAGGTTCAATACCAGAAATACACTTAGTGTCTTCGTATATGTATTCAGTTTTAGTGACAACTTCTACTTCGGGCTCTTCCTCGACCACAGGGGCCTTCTTCTTTTGCCTCTTTGACATTGTGAATTCTTCCTACCATAAAATTGTAACATTAAGCCCTTTTGGCTGAGTGACAAACTTGAAGACATCAATGTGCAGTGTATTGTTTCCTCTATGTTTAACATGATAGAAATCAGTCAATGAAGCAAATATATACATGTATATAAGCTGAAATGGCCTAACTAAAAGGACCATTGAAACACAATGTGCAGTGTTCAGTGACTCTGCCCATGAATAGCATGACGAAAAATAGTTATATATAGTAAAATGTGCAATCTATCACTATTGTATGATATTAAACAATTCTATTAAACACATTTAAGATGAAAATAAATCTACATTAATATGCAACAAAATTCGGCTCTCTGCGCACGCCATGGTCATCTTGCTGTGTGGGAAAGACAGTAGTAGTTACACAGGTTTTTTCAATGGTGCCATGCTCACGCACTTATGGTCAATAAACTAAGAGCAGTGGCATATCCCTTTCAGTCGTCTAGGAATTCGACGCTGAGCTCAAACGGGATCGGGCGGAACCGTGTAGGTGAAAACGGCTGGGGTTTAAAAGATGCAGGTAGCATAAAATCAGGACCAACCGTCCAAACCTAAAGGAAAAGGTCACGGCAAACCTATTCCAACCCACAACATTATCATACAGAGTGGTTTGGTGCAGACAGCGTAACGGTCGTCTGCACCAAACCCCCTCATCCTCTATGAGCAGGGTCTCACGACAACGGTGGTGGGGAAAAACTACTACACCGGTCAAAATGCCCCTCCCCACGGACAGCAATGCCACCAAGAACCACAATATATACATGCAATTATGGGGAAATAAATAGCCGCAACACCTAACTGTGGAAAACCAAAACCACCAAACGCCCAATGGAACGGGAAAAGGAAATAGAAGCCTACCTGGCACTGATGTGTATCCAGCGTGTATGGCGGGACGAAGACGGTCAGCCTTCTACAGTTGCCACCTGGACATGTGTACCGAAAACGAGGGACCGGGCGAGCACGACAACACGATTTTGACAGCTTGCGACAGTCGAAACGGTAGTTGAAAAATAACAATAGAAAAATAACCCCTCGACCCCGTATATATAGTCAACCACAACGGGCGAGCAAAAGATCGGACAGCGGAGAGCTTTTGAATTGGAGGTTGAAAGTATACTCTCTTCCGTAACGGTGGATGGTCAAAGCGCTAAGCCCTCCGCGGAGACATATGTAGCGGAACCTTGGAAGACTAACTCGTCGGGACAATAGTGAAATGATAGCCGCAACGGCGGAACCGCCAAAGATAAATCCATCTGCAATGGGAGTAAAGTCTAAATCGGAAGAAAAACTATTAACACATCGGCACATGTTAGCACTTCTTTTATCCTCAACGGCGGAACCGCAAGTATATCTCCGTCCGCAACGGCGGGAATAACCGCGCGTCGAAATTCTAACATCGGAACAAAAGCAGAACCGCAGCCGCAATAGCGGAAGAACAAAGGATAAACTGCTCCACAAAGTGAGTTCCAGATCGAAAGTGGAAACATTAGAGGATCGGAAAAGCTAACGCTCTCAGCAGCCGCAATGACGGAAGCGCAAAGGGCGCGACCTTCCCTAACGGCGAGTTTTAAATGACTTAGATTCCCGGAAGGAAAAAGATTCCCGCAGCCGCAAGGGTGGAAGCCCACGACTTACGGAATCGATGGAAATAACAAACGGGTCTGAAACGTTAAAGCAATGATCGAAAGAGGAAGCAGTTTTCCTCCCGCAACGGCGGAGAAAGAAATGATAAATAGTTTTGATGCAAAACCAAACATCATCCGATGCGAAAACCAATGGGTCGGAAAGAAAATCAAAGACCAAACCGATTATCCATCTGCAACGGCGGGGCAGTTAACCAAATAACTTCCGATCCAGGCATGCTTCAAATGCATTCAAAGGCAGTGATAAAGCTTGATCAAACAGTGGATTATTTCAAGTGCTAGAGGGAGAATCCAACAAGTGGTAAATCAATTCAAGCATTAGAAAATCATTCGGAGAAATCATTATTAGACCAACTCAAAGAAGAAAATCGAACTAATCCAAACAAAGGAGGGTCCTAAATTTTTTTGGAATTTTGGGAAAATGTTGCAGCTGCAACAATTGGCGACTACCTGGTGAACCCCAGTTTTCTGAATTAACTCCTTCCCAGTGTAAGACCGTCTAAATAAAAATTGAAATCTTCTAGATGTTTGTATCCCTAGGCTGGTCAATTTAAGCATTTAAATCATTGAGAAGTAGTCCATTCTTTGGGAAATGGTAACATCAGAAATATTGCAAGTCTGAATGACTCTTTTGAGGCCTAATAAATGAGGTTTATTTTACCCATCCTTAGGCAGTTTCATGCTTGGACACCACAGGATTGTAACAGATAGTAAACAGCATTATCCTTTTGTTCCTCATTCCCATGCCAATTGCACTTTTGTGCCATTAGAACTTTAGTTCTTGTGAGTCCTCCATCTGCCTTTCTTTCTGAATTTTATTCAGGCTCCTCTATCCCATAGTGCCCTTTTGTGTGAGAGAAGAATTGGCGTTTCATCTCACGGACGGAGAGGAACTTTCGACAATTTGAAATTCATGCTTTTGATACTTTGCTTTGATATGTATTGTTTCTTTAAGGAGTTTTGACTCTTGATAGATTTTAACTTTTCTGAAATTATGGCATGGGATCATTTATATAAGATATACTGTTTACCTTGCTTCCTTTCCGTGGGTATTTTTCTGTCACCCCCTTGGATATTTAAGATGTGAAATGGATGGAGCCTCAAAATAGTATTCCAGACCTCTTTTACTTCTGAGTTATTTACAGGGGTTAAGTAAGACTTCAATGAATGCATGGCCAGCTAGGAACACTGCTACTAGAAGACATTCTATGTTTCAAAGCACAGTCTTTTGCTCAAGATTTCAGTTAATAAAGAACCCTGATGTTTCCATTGCAACCAAAAGTTTGCCTCTTTATTCAAAACCAAAGACCTAGCAATAAAGCATTTAAAATAAAAGAAAACAACATTCAAACTAATAAATCAAAACAATTTTAAAGAAAACAAATCAATTTATTTATGTACAAAGCAAAAGAAAAGAATTTTTTTTTTGCCCACTCCTGAATATCTTTAATCTGAAGGAGTTAGAGGGTGGGCTGGAATATAGACATGAGACATCTAACCATGGTCTAGCTCTGCTATTTTTGAAATTGAACACATGTCTACTATCTTATAGTCATCCCTCTCAGCCTGAGGAAGTTGAAGGAGATAAGGCTGAGTGTTAATTCTAGAACTGTCCTTTCTTGAGGTAAGATGTCTTAGCTTAAGCTCAGTCAGATAGTTTCCCAGGATAGAATCAGCAGATTCATTTCCCTCTCCTAGCCCAGTAACATTGTGCTTCATGTAGGGCTCTCTTAAAATCTTAATCAGGTTTGGGCTCCCCCTCTGAGGCAGCCACAAGTGTGACCAGTCGGAAGCAAAGTACCCATCTAGTCGTGCTGACCAATCTCGATTCAAGATCAATCCATAGCCATCAGGTCTGTCTGCTACTACAATATCAAGGTATTGACATATCTTTTTATTCGCAGAAAATCGAATCAAAATATTCTTCATCTCCCCCATTACCTTGACACTAGTCTTGTCTAGTTGAGTGACGTCCCAATCGGTAGGTTTTGGTTGCCCACTAATTCTTTTGCAGACGGCAAGAGGCATAACATTCACCGATGATCTAGAGTCCACCAGAAAATTATGCACCTTATGGTTCAAAATTTCCAGAGTTAAAAGGAAAGGTGGGGTGCTAGTTTTCCTTTCCCCAGTTGATTCGACATTTTCTTCCACAGGTTGGTTTTCAGTGGGTATCTCCTCTTTAACTTCCTTAGCTTTTCCAATGTTATCTTCCTCAACATCTTCCACAGGTTTGACAGGCTCAATGATTGGCTCTGTTTCCTGGTTGAAAGTAGTGACTTTAGGTGGTTTATCTTCATTACTGACATCTGCCTGTCTCTTGACATTCTTTTGCAATCTTTTGATCTTCGAAATTGTTAAATCCATGTCCTTTGTTGTTGTAGGTGTGCATTCAGTTTTGAGAGCACTCTCTTCAGTGTCAAACAGCGAGATACCATCCCATGAAAACATGGTGTCATTATCTTGTTTCTCCATATTCTGGTTTTTCTTTTCCTCTTTACCACTGTCCTTGGTCAATTTAGAGTCTAGCAGCTGATTCATAACCAATGTCATCAAATTCAACCATTGAGGGCACTTCTTTTCCGAATGAGGTTGTTGGTGAAAAGTGCAGAAATTGTCTCCTCCCACTTCTGTTATATTCATTGAGGCTAAATTTGGGGGAGGGATTTTCCATTGGTTGCTATCCTCTTTTTCTGGATAGTATGGTTTGTAATTTTCCGCATTTCCCTTTCTTTTTCCAGATCTATTATTCAGTTGGATAGTTTCTGCATCATTTTCAACATTCTCTCAAAATCATGTGATTGCTCCTCTTTAGGTTTAGATAGCAATAAAGTTCTTCTATTGGTAATTTTCTCTCCAGGTAAATCAGGATAATCTTCTACACTTTCCCTTTCAGCCTCTACCCTTTCTGCCTCTTCATAAGTCTCTACCAATGTAGGTTTGGCTTTCATCTTGGCAAACATGGCTAGCTCAGGTCCTAGGGCTGAGGTATAATATTCAATTAATACTTTGTCTGAGGGTCTGTCAGCTTCAGAAAAGTTCTTTGGGTATATTGAAAATCTTTGAGTGAAACTATGTACCTTCTCATTCTTCTCTATTCTTAACAAACCAAGACCTTTCATCAATGAGGCATGTGTTTTTTGGGCTGTGTATTTATTTCTGAATATTCTTTCAAAAGTATTCCAGTCTGGGATCGAGTTTGCGGGCAGGGAAAAGTACCATGAAGTAGCTGCCCCTTTCAAGGTATGAGGGAATAATCTACAGACAACATATTCATACTCCCCAGCCCTTAACCCTTCTACCGCCAAATAGAAGCTTTGTAAGTGGTCATCTACAATAGTCTTTTCCTCAGGGTCAAACTTAGGCAGCAGCTTATCAAAATCCTGAGGTAGGTTATGCAATGGAGGTGTGAGGCTCAAAGGGGATCTAGCTCTCCAAGCAGTTAATGGGTTGGGCTGATTCACAATTACACCAGCCATGAGCACAGGTAAAGGAACAAAGTCTGAGTAAAGCGCAACGTAGGGTGAGGATAGGCTTTCTTACTTCAAAGGTATAACCGAAACCTGTAAGTACTTGGGTCGGGTTACAAGCTTCAAAACATCTGCTGGTAAGGTAATCTTGGGAAAATAAGTTTCAACGGCCAACCATGCACTGGCAGCCCTCCTTCTAGCGTCAGAACTGTTGAGGCCTGGAAATTCGCAGGCAACAACAGAAAGGGATTCTCCCTAGTCAACGTTCCCAACTAGCCCATGACTGTTTGGTATGGGGAATCCGTCCGGTTTGCGGTCTGGCTACCGTAGTTCAAAGTAACAAAAACAAAGGTTTTACCGGTTGCGGCCCGGTCCACCGTGTATATTTTTGTATTTTTTGACTTAAGTATGATATGCATATGCCTAATTAACTATGCAGGGCGATAAGGATGCTAGAAGTATTCACAATGTGACCAATCCTTCACGAGGAGGGTCCCACTTGGGCATCTAGAAATTTCTTCCATGTCGAAGCTTTAGAGGCAATGCCCTCAAATGCACAAGGCTCTAAAAACTGAATATTGATCTCAAACTTAGCAACCTGGTTCTTTATAGCCTCAATCCTGGCTGCACTCAATCGAAGCTGATCCTCCAGAAGCTGCACGCTGATAGCTGAATGTTCTACTTCGCTCCTCAAGATCTGATCATTCAAGGCTTTAATCTGCTGTACTTTAGCTTCCTCCTCCTGGTATCTCTTCTGCAACAGCTCTACAAAGGCTTTGTGATCCGGGAAAACCTCAAGCCGAGTTTGCTCAGCCTCTATCTGGAACCAGTTGTAGGTAATGAGAAGCCTTCTGAAAAACTCGATGCATGCTCCTTTCGTCTTCTTAATTGATTTTTTTGAAATCCTCCACGGTATTTATAGCGAATTCCAGCAAGTTATAATCCCTCTTGAGGGCCTGTGTATCCTTTGATGGCAGTTCTGCTGGAGTTTCCTCATTGTTTTCCAGCCTTGCCATTCTTGCAGTCAGGACTTCGAGGATGTCCTGAGATCGATATACAAAGCAAGAGGAGGTCTCCAAAATTTCCTCCAATCGGCTATCTATCTGCAGTACTCTGCACCTCTCTCCCTTTCTTCCTCCAAAGTAGTTGTTAGAGAGGAAATCTGCTCTTGATGTTTCTTTTCCTGTTCTTGGGTGTGCAGCTCATTGGCCTCCAAGAGGATCTTTTGCTGCTCTTCTAGCTCTTCTACCTTTCCCAGCAGCTGTTCCTTTTCACTCTTTAGCTCTTGACATTCTTTCTGCACTTTCTCCAGCGCAGTTTCACTAGCTTGTTTTTCTGCTTGGAGGAGCTACAACTCAGCCTTAGAAGACTTCATTTCCATCTGCATGTCTTCATACTTCCGCTTCATCCTATTTCCTTCCTCCCTCTCTTTCCTCAAGGTGTCTTTCAATTGAGCAGAGGATTTCTTAGATAGCTCCAAGTTTGTCATGATCCTACCCACATTATCCTCCGAATCTTGAATCAGTGCTGCTCTGGCTCTAATGGTGAATCTTGGATCTTGGTCTGTTCCCAACATAACAGGCGTATCTGATATCATTATTCCTAGTAGATCTCCCTTTTCAATTTTCCTTTCTGTTCTCTTCACTATCCTCTTTGTTGCCCTGTCGTAGAAAATAGTATTGAAATTAGGGATTTCTTCTCCTTTTTTATGCACAAAAGGGACCAGCTTGAGAGTGGGGACCATGGGTGTGCTGGCAGCATGTACTTGTGGATCCTGAACCTCGGGTTTCTCCACGTCCTGGGTCTGTCCTGCAGCTGTTTCAGAAGCTGACTACTCTGTCTGTGTCAGTTTTAGCCTTTCAGCTTCTTGCTTTTGGAGCTCCGCATCCAGCTTCTTTTTCTTTTCTTCTTCTTCTTTCTTTGCATCTTCTTCCGCCTTCCTAGCTTCCTCTTGTGCAACTTTCCTTTTTTCTTCTTCTTCTATGTGTAGCCACCCTACAGCTTCTTGTGCCAACCTCTGGGCTTCCTCATTTATTCTGTTTGCTTCTTCCTCAGCCTTTGCCTGTTCATCTCCCTTCCCACCTTTGGTGGTGATCTTCTTCTTGAACCTTCTTCTCAAGGCTATCATGTTTACTGCATTTCGTAAGATGGATTCTTCCCGATCCCAATGGTGGGCATACTCAAAATGCACGTTGTTTGTTTTGCAATGTTCAACTACTTTACCGTGAGTATCATTTCTACAGAAGGGCATCTCTCCAAAATGGAACTTTTCCAGCTCTTCTACAAATTCATCAGCCTTTTTCACTCTGGAAAACTTGTAGCTTCCTAACCTGAAGGGCAAAGGAGGATAGGCGGTCTTCTTGTGCTCAAACAGAAAGCTGCCTATTCCATTCAGGAACACTTGTCTGACTGCCTCCTTGTGAATAATGTAATCAGTTGCGTATTTGGGAAGCAGGGAAGGTGCTCTTGAACCTCCAAACATCCTGAAGTACAGGCCATTTTCAGTCAAATAGTAGTTTGCATACTCCTCTATTACTTGCAGTGCCTCCTCTGACATACAATCACACTCCTTCAAGAAAATGAGTGTGTATAAGGGCATGATGAAGTGTTCACATACTTCTCGATAATGGCTGTGATATTTGTGTGCCCACAACGGTTTATAGGAAGCATAGACATGCATTCTTTCCCTATCCCAGATGCACCTGAGTCTGGGGAAAGACTGATTACACAATATGCAGTCTACCGGTATGGAACTCATATAGAATTTAGACCTCTTTTGGGCCACTCCTCCCAAAGCTGAAGCCAAGCAAGCTGAAAGACTATTTGATACAAGGCTGGCCCAATTGAAAATTGTCCCCTGGGTTGCAACATGAAAAATGATGGGTATCCACTCTAACTTGAAGAACCTACCATGTGCTCTTCCAAAAATCTTGTTCAGCATTAAAGCTATGAACCTATAGGGGGCCCTTAAGCTTTTTGTATCGTAATCACCCGTCGATCTATATCTATAATGTTTTCCCTGCAACAACATCTTTTTAAGAGTCTCTACCAGGTCCATTCTAATGTTGTTCAGCCAATCATCAGATAAAAATACTTGGGCTTCTGGCAGGTGGTAAGCCAACGATACATATCCAGGGCTATATACAACATAGCCATGTCTTTCAACATTTTCCAGAATCATTGTTGTGACATCTGCCCGGGGCAGAATCCAACCGATTACTTCAGAGCATGGGAACAACTCTGGTCTGGTGGCGATCTTCATCAGTGAATATCTTTCTATGTTGGCATATATGGACTCTTCTTCTAAGCCCATGTCAGGAACCTCTCTATGTGTGATCATTCTATATATTCCCCCCCACTGGTATTCAGGTTCAATACCAGAAATACACTTAGTGTCTTCGTATATGTATTCAGTTTTAGTGACAACTTCTACTTCGGGCTCTTCCTCGACCACAGGGGCCTTCTTCTTTTACCTCTTTGACATTGTGAATTCTTCCTGCCATAAAATTGTAACATTAAGCCCTTTTGGCTGAGTGACAAACTTGAAGACATCAATGTGCAGTGTATTGTTTCCTCTATGTTTAACATGATAGAAATCAGTCAATGAAGCAAATATATACATGTATATAAGCTGAAATGGCCTAACTAACAGAACCATTGAAACACAATGTGCAGTGTTCAGTGACTCTGCCCATGACTAGCATGACGAAAAATAGTTATATATAGTAAAACATGCAAGCTATCACTGCTGTATGATATTAAACAATTCTATCAAACACATTTAAGACAGAAATAAATCTACATTAATATGCAACAAAATTCGGCTCTCTGCGCACGCCATGGTCATCTTGCTGTGCGGGAAAGACAGTAGTAGTTACACAGGTTTTTTCAATGGCGCCATGCTCATGCACTTATGGTCAATAAACTAAGAGCAGTGGCATATCCCTTTCAGTCGGCTAGGAATTCGACGCTGAGCTTGAACGGGGTCGGGCAGAACCGTGTAGGTGAAAACGGCTGGGGTTTAAAAGATGCAGGTAGCATAAAATAGAGACCAACCGTCCAAACCTAAAGGAAAAGGTCACGGTGAACCTATTCCAACCCACAACATTATCATACAGATTGGTTTGGTGCAGACAGCGTAACGGCCGTCTGCATTAACCCCCCTCATCCTCTATGCGCAGGGTCGCACGACAATGGCGGTGGGGAAAAACTACTACGCCGATCAAAATTCCCCTCCCCACGGACAGCAATGCCACCAAGAACCACAATATATACATGCAATTATGGGGAAAGAAATAGCCGCAACACCTAACTGTGGAAAACCAAAACCACCAAACGCCCAATGGAATGGGAAAAGGAAATAGAAGCCTACCTGGCACTGATATGTATACGGCGTGTATGGCAGGACGAAGACGGTCAGCCTTCTACAGTTGCCACCTGAACGTGTGTACTGAAAACGAGGGACCGAGCGAGCGTGACAGCACAATTTTGACAGCTTGCGATAGTCGAAACGGTAGTTGAAAAATAACAATAGAAAAATAACCCCTCGACCCCGTATATATAGTCAACCAAAATGGGTGAGCAAAATATCGGACGGTGGAGATCTTTTGAATCGGAGGTTGAAAGTATACTCTCTTCCGCAACAGTGGATGGTCAAAGCGCTAAGCCCTCCGCGGAGACATACGTAGCGGAACCTCGGAATACTAACTCGTTGGGACAATAGTGAAACGATAGCTGCAACGGCGGAGCCGCAAAAGATAAATCCATCCGCAATGGGAGTAAAGTCTAAATCGGAAGAAAAACTATTAACACATCGACACAGGTTAGCACTTCTTTTATCCGCAACAGCGAAACCGTAAGTATATCTCTGTCCGCAACGACGGGAATAACTGGGTGAAAAATAACAGCGCATCGGACTTCTAACATCGGAACAAAAGTAGAACTACAGCCGCAATGGCGGAAGAACAAAGGATAAACCGCTCCGCAAAGTGAGTTCCAGATGAAAAGCGAAAACATAAGAGGATCGAAAAAGCTAACGCTTTCGGCAGCCGCAACGGTGGAAGCGCAAAGGGCGTGACCTTCCACAACGGCGAGTTTTAAACGACTTAGACGGCTGGAAGGAAAAGGCTTCCCGTAGCCGCAAGGGTGGAAACCCACGACTTACGGAATCAATGGAAATAACAAACGGGTCCGAAACGTTAAAGCAATGATCGGAAGAGGAAGCAGTTTTCCTCCTGCAACGGCGGAGAAAGAAATGATAAATAGTTCGGATGCAAAACCAAACAACATCCGATGTGAAAACCAACGGGTCGGAAAGAAAATAAATGACCAAATCGATTATCCATCCGCAACGGCGGGGCACTTAACCAAATAACTTTCGATCCAGGCATGCTTCAAATGCATTCAAAGGCAACGATAAATCTTGATCAAACAGTGGATTATTTCAAGTGCTAGAGGGAGAATCCAACAAGTGGTAAATCAATTCAAGCATTAGAAAATCATTCGGAGAAATCATTATTAGACCAACTCAAAGAATAAAATTGAACTAATCCAAACAAATAAGGGTCCTAAATTTTTTTGGAATTTTGGGAAAATGTTGCTGCTGCAACAAACCGTTATAACTTATTTTGTAACTGAACGTAACTGGTAGTCACCCAAGCATCTCAAAATCCTATATAATCATGTACACTAATGTAATATATAGTATTCTTATCCCCCCATCTTTCATGGAGAATAAGTAAACAATTGGTTCGAATTCTTGTATATTGTGTGTACGTGTACTTTTTGTCCACCTAAGTGTATTTCCTGCTTTAATTTTTTTTCTTATATGCTTCTGCCATAACAGTGATAGACTCATTAAGTCAGTTGTTGACCCCAGCGTGCACCTAGGAATGACCTTGATCATTGGTATCAAAGCTTGATCTTGATCAGAGCTTAAGTTACATCAGCACTTTCATCAAAGTATTTAACTTATGCTTGTTCAAACACGACCACAAACTCGGTAAAAAAAGCAGACACTTCCTTCGACTTCAGAAAAGATGGCCGAAGAAGCAGACAATAGACATGCAACTAACGAGACATAAAAACTTATAGAAAAATCACTAACTCGCCAGTAGATCGAAATGTTCTCCTATTTCAATGAGATTCTCATGTGATTCGCTTCAACATCCGAGGAATCTTTGATGCGACCTCACTCTAATAAAATCAACCCCTTCAAAGTGAAAATGAATCTAGACATAGTGAATATTGAAGGCAAGATTGACGCAGAATCCATCGACAATTGGGTACAACAACTGGAATCTTACTACTCACTTAATCAACTCTTCGAAGCGAAAAATATCACAATTACATCCTTGAAGATATCAAACTGCATACACTGGTGGTGGGAGAATCTATGGACAAAGATGGAAAAAGAAGGAAACCCCATAGACACATGGATAAAATTTGTCGAATATGTCTGAAAGGAGTTCTACCCACCCAAGTATCTTGAAAAATAATATAAGAAGTGGCAACAACTAAGGAAATGGAAATACCAGTTCATACAGAGTTACACTGATGAGTTTTATGGACTCATAGCTAGACTTGGAATCCAAGAAGAAGAGAAATTGCTTGTCCTGAAGTATGTCAGCAATTTATCCCTGTACATTCAACAAGAGATGGATTTTCTCACTGTCAGTACGCTTGCGGATGCATTTCATTACGCCATCAATATTGAATCTAAACAAAAGGGAAAAGTACGTTTCATAAACAAGACAAGAAGTCAAACATCTGAAAACAAGTCACCAGCTGACTCCGACAAGTTCAAGAACCCTTCTCAGCCAACTCTGCCAAATCCTGATCATAAAAAAAGAACTTTCTGAAAGATAAGAGGGATCGCAGCAAACAAGATCCTACTAGGAAACTGTGTGATTTTCAAATTACAACATGGCATGATATGTTAGAATGCAAATATCAAAAGACATTTTTGGAAAAAATTTCTACATCCAACTTGTTTGACAGAATCGTGGTAGAATCTGATCCAGATGCATCAACCCTCTTGGCTTCGAACTCGATCACTCCGACAGCCTCAACTATCTTCGATGAGGAGGAACAAGAGATCCTATTCCATACATGGATATGGGTTAAAAAACATCCATTACATCTGATTGTGGATAATGGTAGCCAAAAGAACTTCGTTTCTGAATATCTTGTGAAAAATTAGGTCTTTTCACCACTCCACATCCTCATCCTTAGAATATCGGTTGGATGAAGGAGGGACGGGAACTAAGAATCACACGCCAATGCAGAATCACTTACTTCATTAATCCTTTTGAAGATGAAGTATTCTGTGATGTGGCATCATTTTCCGAAAAAACTTACCTATGGGATTGGCATGGTACATATTAGTCACGGGCTTAGAAGTTGATTGTCAAAATCAGGAATCAATGGTATGGCATACCATAGAGACAACCTACATCAATGGTTGCTATGATATCTACCAAATAAACAAAGAAGCTTATCAATCATGCTTAAAAGTTTGCATTAATCATGATAAAGCCTCAACATTCTAGGAAGATTGCAGCAACAAGTTGACTCACCAACCAGTGTAGCTCCCGACAACAACAATTGATCGACCGCATTCTTGAGAAATACCAAAACACATTTCAAGCACCAAACTAAGTACCTCTGCATTGTTTGGAAAAATGAACTTGTTCCTGGTTCTTCACTACCTAACACATATGTTTACAGAAGATCCATTCTCGAAAATGAAGATAATTACAGGAAAATCTAGGATTTGATCGACAAGGATCATATCCACCTTAGCTCCTGTTATCACTCCAGGAAACTACTTAGTGGTTATAGCTAAGTATGCCTGGTAACTTAAGAATTGAATACTTTTCAGTAGGTGGATCAATGGGATACTAAGAAAGCACAATGAAGAGATTACTTATTAGAATAACTTAATGAACCAGTGCTTTTAGAAACTGTCAATCAGATCCCATATAACAGAAAAAGGTATGAATAATACTATTTAGAAAACCAAGTACATTGGAATGCAGGGTTTTGGACAACCAAGTACATCAGTAATCCAGGGTCACACTAAACAATAAGGAATTCCTCCATTCAAATCATGAGCATAAAGCTGAACTAATTTAAACAGAGTACAGAATAGAAAGATGGATGAATAATCTGATAACAGCAGCAAAAGAAGACTGTGATTTTTGTATTAAGATTAGCAATCAAAACATAGGCCAAATGTCTCCAAGCTTGAACCCCCTTTACTCAGTCTGAGTCCTTAGGCTTTATAGCCTTCACAAA